>CM068968.1:4287238-4302161 GCA_035128595.1 Eptatretus atami
AATGCTTTGATATCGTAATGCTTTGACACAACACCATTCCCATGGGGAAATGTTTTATTTTCTCTCTTCAGGAAGAACTCAAATCGATGATTTTAATACAATATTTATTTAGCTATTTTAAGAGTATGGAATGTGACTCAATACTGCCTCCATTTAATAAAAGTTACTTTTTACAGATTTATTTGTGAAAGTGGAAGTGAAAACCGGCATGACATTGATGTCCACCAGGATCGACCAGAACCAAATGACTCTGAAGATTCTTTCTTCAAGAGACATCCTAATGAAGGTTTTCTGTCAATGCCGACACATTTTGATTCGGACATTTTCATGATGTACTCTGGTGTGAAGAAAAAAAAAAACCCGACGTTTTGATTTCATTGCTTTAAGAAATATCTATGATGATGATGGTCGATCAGTTTCTTAAACATATTATCCCTTTCACCATTCAGGGAAATATTTTAACCAACAATAATATACCTTTTTTATCCTGTTATCCTGAATTTAAATGATAGTAAATTCTGATTGAGCTCTAATTTCACAATTTCTATCGATTTATTTTGGATGTTTAAAATGATCGGCTTGTGGAATAGTGAGGTGACCGAGAGAAAAAGGAAACAAATTGACAATAGGGCAGTGAGGCAACAGTTGGTTAAAAGGAAGAGGAAGAGGAGAGAAGATGGAGGGAACAATAATCTGATAACAGGGTTGGGTGGGTTGTGGTTAATGTGTCTCAAACGCAAGAGCATAACATCTTAAGCTGGCCTCCTTAATCAACAAACCAACAACAGGCTTATAATGATAATGGTACATAATGATAATGATAATAATGACAGTAAAAATGATAATGGTACAAAATGATGACAATGACAATTATAATGGTGCATAATGTCAACGATAATGGTACACAATGATAATGATGTTATAATAATGATAAAGGTACATAATGATAATGAAAATGATCATCATAATGACAATATTAATGGGGCATAATGTTCATGATAATAGGACATCATGATGATCATAATGACAATTGTCGATCATGAGAATAGTGCATAATGATCATGACACAAAATAACAATGATGATGGTCCATCATAATAATGGCCCATAATAATAATAATGATGATTATAATGGCATTTGTAATCATGAAAATGATAAAGGTTCATAATGATAATGATGATTATAATTCCAGTCGATGGTCATGTTGATATTGCTAACAATAATAATGACGACGACAATGAAATATGACTTAAGACCCTGTAGATATCATTACAATGGTATCCGGTAATTATGGTATGTGAGTACATCTATTAATTGCATACTATTGGAACGTGAGTATGTCTTTTAAATACGTACTATTGGAATTGCTATCTCCATTCATTACGTACTATTTAAACGTGATTACGTCTATTATTTATGTACTCTTGAAGCACGCCTTTTTGACCTTTGTACCCTTCAGACACCAGAAATTTTTATGACTCTGTCAATGCCTTGAACCCCTTCAAGCTGTTCAGACCATTATACCCCATTAGGTCCTTGAGACCTTTTACAAAACTTTCGCCTTTTAATTCCCTTTTCCTGGCCAAAATGAGTCCTGAAAGGGACTGCAATGTGATTTTTCTTTGTAGTGATTACCAAATGCACGTGAAGCAAAATGCAGGATTTAGCAATTGGTTTCTGTCCGTCCGTCCATTTGTCTTATCAGTTTATGATCAAGGAGCAAGTTATTTAAATCAAATGTTGTATTTTGAACACGAATCGGAACATGAATAGTAAGACAAGTCTTTCATTTTCATGGAGATACTTCGGCTTTGAATTCAGCAAGTTATTTAAATCAAATGTTGTATTTTTAACACGAATCGGAACATGAATAGTAAGACAAGTCTTTCATTTTCATGGAGGTACTTTGGCTTTGAATTCATCCGATCGCACATGTGCAAAGAGGAGGAAGATAATATTTTTACTCTGCCAGCCTGGCAGTCAAACAAAAATGAAAATCATTTCAAACAGATAAAACTTACTATCTTTTTCGGACGTCATAAAGGACATATTTATTGTGAGGACATTTTCTGAGGCTCACTTGGCTGCACCTGGATGGGTTTGAGGGTTGTGGAGTGGCAGCTGAAACACGAATCCTATCCAGATTCTTTTTGATGACTCCATCTTTTCTCTTTACTTCTTCGGGTTTCTTCTTAGTCTTCCGTTTGATCATATAACGTGTTGGATAGGGTGACGTAAAGGATTCTGGGTAAAACGGCAGTAAAACCTGGAATTTATTTTTGTGACTTTTACAATCTTTATTCCCCCCCCCCCCCGTTGGACTTAGTCTGAAAAGGGGGTTTATGGATTTGGTCTCGATTTTCGTGTCATTGCATGTGTGTGTGCATCCGCAACCATATCTTGGAGATCTCTGGACCCATTTTATTCGAAGTCGGCACAAAGCCATCACATGAGGGTATACATATGCATGCCATTTTTTTCGACATAAGATCAAACATGGTCGACTGGCAGCTATTTTAGTTGTAAAAAATATACTCCTTATCGAACACGTACAAAACCATTTCTCAGACATGCATTCACTGATGTTGTTCAAACTTGGCACCCAGATAAGGAATGATGGCTGACATGTGCACGTCATTTTCTTTTCCAGATCAGATCCAAGATGGCCGACTAGTGGGCATTTTGTTACTTAAATGTCTCCCCAACCATTTCTCAGACATGCATGATCCGATTTTGTTCAAACTTGGCACAAGCACAGTACATGATGGCAAACACGTGCCGCTCACTTTACTTTGTGATCTCCTCAAAGATGGTCGACTCGAAGACTGGCGGCCATTTTAGTTGTACATAAATATGGTCTTGCCCTTTAACTCCACACAGTAAAATTATTAAAACAATCGGGCCAATGACATTTTAGGTCTTTTTGACTTCTTAGGGTACCAAGCCTCCAAGGCTGGGTAACCTGTTGTTTTTCTTCTGTTTACGATTATATTTCTTCCTCCAGCAATTTGTGGGTTTTTTCGCTTTAAATTTCATTTTCTCGGCAACCTAAGTCCGATCGACACTAAATTTTCATAACAGTATGTATCTTTTTTGATAGCATACTTCATTGATAATTATTACATCACAGGTCACGTGTTATTGGCACCATCTTGGAAAACCGAAAAACTTTGGTCCTCTGTATCTCCGAAACCGAACAATGGAAAAAATTGAAACTTGGCACATGGCAAGAACTCTCCATGGGGAAGCAGTGTGAGTTTTCGTGATATCAACAGTGAAGTGGTATCCTGGTGACATTTCGACACGTAGAACGCTGCATCAGAAAAATTTGAAATTTCTTGAGCATTATCTGAACACCTCACCGTTTTTGTGGCCATTTTTCCCTGATAAGCAGGGGTTAGCTTTTTGCGGGTTCCATGCAACCATGTTTCCCTTCTTGAGGCAATATTTTATGGCCGGATTCCCTTCCTGACGCCAACCCTGGTCACCTCTTAAGACACACAAGGATATGGTTCACCTATTCTTTCCAGGGCATACACCGGTACCAGTACACTGGTACTCATTTCGCTAACCTCGGAAGGATGACAGGCTGAGTCAACCCCTGGTGTTAATTCAGTGGACAACGGGGCTCGATCTCAGGACCCCGAGGATCCCAAGCCACCACCCTAACCACGAGGCCAACACCAGGCTTACACAACTCACCGTATAAAAAAAATATTATGACGTCATAGGTCACGTGATTTTGCAGCCATATTGTTTTGAAAAGAGAAATTTTAAAAATCTTCTCCAGAACGGCTGGAAAGATTGAGGCGAAACTTTACACACACATTCCCCAAGACATCCTTTTACATGTTCTCATATGAGCCTTGACAATGTATACAAAAAAAAACAAAGTTTGTTAATTTTTAATTTATAGGTCACATGGTTTGGTGGCCATATTGAATTTATTTACCCTAAACCTTCAAACATCTTCACCAGAACATCTGATCTGCTCAAGGGGAAACTTCACACACATATTCTCCAAGGCTAGCGGATGTGTGTTTTTTATTGAATAATTGATAGGTCACTTGGTTTGGCAGCCATATTGGATTGAAGAAAATATTAAATAACGTTTCTCTGGAACCACTTACCCTATCGAAACGGAACTTTTCCATTATTATCGAACGCCATGGCTGTATACATGGTAAAAAATTATGATGTCACACACAAGTCACAAGGTTTGGTGGCCATCTTGGATAGAAAAACGCATCTTATCCAATTAACATGAAACTTTGAAAGCATGATCCACGACCCCATTAGAGTCCGAATATAAACTTATGGTGTCATAGGTCGCGTGAGTAGGGTGGATATACTGATTCTGGCTCACTTTTCCCCATGTAAATGAATGGGGGATTTTCAGCGATTCACTTTTTTTTTCCCTAAAAAATAAACCCCCTTTTTATCCGTTTTTCCCTGCTGTGCAGGGGTTTGGCTTTTTGTGAGGCAATGTTTATGGCCGGATGCCCTTCTGGACGCCTCTTACAACACAGGGATATGGTACACCTATTCTAACCGGGGCATACACCGGGACCAGTACACTGGTACTCACTTCGCCGACCTCGGATGGATGACAGGCTGAGTCAACCCCTGGTGTTAATTCAGCAGCTGAGCGGGATTCGAACTCGGACACTGGATCCCAAGCCGCCATCTTAACCACTAAGCCAACACCAGGCTTTGTATATATATATAACCAGGCTATCCCAAGGCATATTTGTTTGTCTCCCTTTTAACCTAGGGACACTCATTTTCAAATAACCAATGCATATTGTTTAGCTCACACATTGAACCTATAAAGATTTGTTCATTCTCAAATTCCTTCAATAGTTTAATTTTCTTTGCACAATAATCCCCATCTAAAATATTTAAAAACAAAACATTTGAATCTTTATATTTTTCAAGATACCCCTTTTGTGCCATTACGAAATGATATACTTCTCTTAATGATCTCATCTGACCACCTCCTGAGCCACATATCATTTTGAGATTATAGTAAATTGTTTTTCCATTGTTCAATTGATAACCATCGAAGTTTTCAGTCCATTGTAGGATATTTTATTTTTTCTTTACATCCTCTAACTTACTAGTTTTTAAATTGATTCGCTTATTTGTTTTATTTACCTTGTTTTCGTTATTTTTTCAATAAGACTTATTTGATATTTTTCACATTCATTATGTTTCCATTTATATACCAGACTGAGATTTTCTCCACTCTTTAGTTTGATTAATACTTGGTTTAACCATTTATATATTGTGAAAAAACGCGGCGGTAGCCCTTAAAAAACCCTAACCCATCTTCCCATTGTTAAAACACAATCTATTCTATACATCTTTCATACAATATCCATATGGAACAAATCTATTCCATTATCTAAAATAAATCTCTATCATCAAAGGCTCCTAATGCCTTTTATTTACTTCTTCACTAATATATGTTATGTTTATAACTTCTTATTGTATTCATTTTCTATATTCTTCTTTCTTATTCATCAAACAATTAAATAATTTCTAAAAGTTATTGATTTCTTATTACATATTTCTTTATTCCCTTTAACCTCTTATCAATCTGATCCTGATCACCATACTTATAAGCATATGCCTTTGCTCTCAATCCAATAAACTCACTCATTACTTTTCCACCCAACTCATCCTTAAACTTAAGGCCAGTCACACCTTGACGTTTTAGCCAACGTATGCCGATTTTTGTAAAAATTGTCTAAAACGCTGGTACACGTCGAATACGTTATGGTAAGTTTTGATAACATTGAGAGCACGCTGAAAAACACTGCCATACGTCGTTGCACGCTGGCTTTAAACGTTGTACTTTTCGGTTGTCCTCAAGCTTTCCATGCTTGAAATTTTACGACTTATGCCAGCGTATGACTCACACGTTCCACATAACGCTCGCCATAAGTTGTAGGCACGTCACGCGATCGTTGACACACGTTACTTGTAAGTTACTCATAAGTCGAAACACGTCGAGGTAATGATTAGCGTACCCGAAACTTATTTCTAAGCTATGAGTTACATGTTGTACTAACGTTACGCGATCGTTGACACACATCGACACACGTTACTTGAAAGGTGCTCATAAGTCGAAACACGTCAAGGTAATGGTTAGCGTCAGTGTTCCAGACTCCCTGGTTTATTTTTTTTAATTTTTTTTCTTCCTTCCTTCGGTATGATGGTGATTTTGACACTTCAATTTCTAGTGCGGTTTTATAATATAATATAATTAATAGACTGCCGCTCAACGATTTAAATCATAACCGCACTGTACACTGAACACCGTCATACGAAGAAAAAAAAACCGGGAGTCTGGAACACTGACGCTAACCATTACCTTGACGTGTTTCGACTTATGAGCACCTTACAAGTAACGTGTGTCGATGTATGTCAACGATCGCATATCGTGCGTACAACTTATTCCCATCACATACGGAACGTGTGTCATACGGCAAGTACGTCGTAAAATTTCACATGCTTAAAATTACAAGACGTACTCCATTTAATACGACGTATGATAGCGTACTTTAGCGTTCTATTCACGTATACCAAACTTACCCATACCGTATTCGACGGCGCCAGCGTTTTAGACGCATTTTTCAGAGGTCGGCATACGCTGGCAAGATCGCCAAGGTGTGACTGCGATGTTGACACTTCCATTTCTGCGGCGGTTATGATTTGAATCGTTGTGCGGCAGCCTTTCCATAACCTACGCCACGTCATCGTCGGCGATGCGTGCAGCGTGCTATGCATGAGTTAGACTATCGTTGGGCATAGGTTGTAACGCCGACAACAGGTTCAGCATTCGTTGGTATAAGTTATCTATAACACAACGAAACGTTCTGTGTCCATTACTAATACGTTATGCATAAGACCAAGTCGTTATGAATACGTCGAATCTTTAAAAAAAACATCAAAGTTCAACGTAAGCCAGCGTTTTACATACATTCTAATACGTTGCCATCGCTGGCTAAAACGTCAAAGTGTGACTGGCCTTTACCAATAACCTTTTCATTCTTTTTGGAAAATAACTCGCTCTTCTTACTAAAATTACTTGTATCATATACTCCAATATTTTTCTTCATATCTTTATAAACATCATCAGTTTTTATATCTAGGATAAAACTATCAGTGTCCATATACAACAATGAAACATTTTCACCATACTCTTTCTTTAAGCCATTATACAAATAATTATCATACATCAATATCTTTGATAAATCAAGAACTGCTGTTCCAATATAAATTGGTTATCCATTACAATACTTTCTTTTCCATATGAATAGCAGAAAAGTTCTCTGAAAAACCTCTTCTCTCTTAAAACTTGGTTTATTTATTAATCTCGAAGCTTCTTTCCAAGATGTTGCAAATCTAATGTTTTGCCTGTTTCTACATTCTCCATTGTCTTTCCAAAGACAGCATTATTCATCAATTTATAGAAATCCCCTTCAAATTTTACTTTTGTATTTGCTCTCATATCTGTATTGAATTTAATATACTTTTTCATCCAAGGACTTTGTTTAAATTTTAAAACTCTATGAATTTTAGCTACTCTCAATCCTTCTCTCAAAAACTGTTTTAAGCTTCTCTGATGCAAAACATATCCCTCTTTATCATAGAATGTTGTTAATAACTTTTCTGTTGATTTGCCTTTAATATTAAAACTTTTATGATAATCACTTAACCATTCTTCTTTGGGGTTTCTTTCTCACATGCAAAAGGAAGGTCTTTATGCTTATTATGAAGATCACTCGGGTACCTCAAATCAACTTCAAAATAATAACCTTCTTCTTCCTCATTCAATTCCTCTTGAGAAGAAATAACAATATTCATCAAAGCCTTTTCATAATCCTTTTCTTCCACCCACTCTTAATTACCATAAGGCAGAGATTGAGACATTGCCCATCCATACAAATTATTTGCATCAAAATACATCAAATAATTACTATCTTTTTCACTATCATAATTTGGAAGATATATTTATTATTTTGCTTTAGCATATTTTTTTGAACATACTTGTGATATTCCACCTCTCTTAGACTTCTCAATCATCAAAGCATATCTACATCACTGATTAAATCTAGATCTTGTTTTGTCATTTTCAACATTGCACTCCAAGCTAAACCAGGAGCTGTGAAATAGTGAGCAGGATCTAATCCATAACAATTTTTATATGACAGAGTGATCTAAAAGCTTCAAACACATCAGCTAACAATAAAAACATGTTTTTAGATACAAATCATGATATTCTCCAAGGTTCTTTATCTTAAATATTTTCCAAATTTCTTGTGCGTGTTTATATTCCTTATCACTTATCTCTTCTTCATAAGGTTATTATAGAAACTTTCTTTTGAAGGAAGTTGTGTTTCTTTAAATCTCATAAATGAATTCATATAATCATAAGGATAAATTCCCTTCCATTGTAAGAATTTTCTCTTACTTTGAATTTCATTCCTTGTTTGAATTTCCTCTCGAGTTAGAATTTCCTCTTAATCAGAATTTCATCTTTAATCAGAATTCTCTCTTTAGTTAGAATTTCATTCATTGTTTGAATTTTCTTTACAATTAGAATTTCATCTTCAGTAAGAATTTCTTCATTAATTTCCTCATTAAATTAGAATTTCCTCTTTACTTTGAATTCTTCTTTAATCTGAATTTCCTCTTTAGTTAGAATTCCTCTTTTGGAAAGAATGAATTAAGATTTGGAAAAGAGCCTGTGGAGCTTAGATTGATGCTAGGTTGGCTAGTGGTGTTCCGTTAAACTTGTAAGAATCTAGAAACCTAATACGAAGTTATAGTTTTGTGAATATCATTTTGCAAATGAAATATACTTTTGACGTTGTGTTTGTTATGGCACAAAATATTCCCTGGTGTTTTTGAAAGTTCATTTATAAATAGATGTGTATCATAGTTGCGCTGTTGTGAAGAAAGACTGAAAAAAGAAGGTAATTTATAATTAAGATTACAACAGGAATGAGCGGGACCTCTATATTTACCAGTAAGATGACAATGATCCCTAACTTAGACTCCTCAATTTCCTCCTCACAAATATGACAGATATTGTTCTTTCTAAATTCTAATTTTTCTTCTTGGTTAATTTCATCGGTTCATTTGTTTCTTTCATTAACTTAGTTAGTCTTTATACAATCCTTTTCTAATCGTTTTACAAACTCTTGTGAACATTTTTTCCACGTAATGTTCCAAGTTTATTATACTTTTCTCCAACAGTGATTTGATATAATACAGAAACCACAAGGAATATGTTTTTGATATTTATTGTATATGATTCTTTTGGATTAGGAGAAGCAGTATTTATCTTTTTTAGGATACATTCAAAAATCAGCGTATATCACAAATGGTGCATGATAGATTTATTATAATCTTCAAAATAAATCTTTTTACCAGGTTAGGCCATTGTAATTACAGCTGATTATGATTACTACAATATTTTGAATGTTGTTCTCATCGTTCTTTTGTATGAAATGAATAAGACATCGCTTACAAGGATAATATTTTGTTTGCTGTTCTGAATACCTGAGAAGAGATTAAATCTTGATAAATTATTGATGTATGTATAATGTGAATTCTTTCCAAACACTAAAATATAAAAATCAATGTGTGCTCTTCATTTTTTATAGTTTTGAAATTTTTAATATTTGAACTTTGTTTGATCCGTTAATCCGTATACATTAATAGAAGATTATTCTTTTTCTCAAATTTAGGAATATCTGTTAGTGCATTGGGAATTTAAATCTTTAATGTCCAAGTATTCTCATATTTCATATATTGTTTTACTCTTTCTGAATTACATTTTGAGTGGATGTAAGTGAGCAAGAACAGACCAGAGAAAACATTTATTATCATTGTTCTTAATATTAACAACTGCCTTCTTTAGTTTATTTCTTTGGTAATTCAATATAAGAAGAAGCTTTCAGAGGGTTTATTTTTAGAATTGTTATATCTAAAAAGATGATTTTTTTAATGTTAAATCCACTTCCTACCACTGTATTATCAACATCCTCCTCTTGTCTTGATAGTCTTCATAAACCCCACTATTCAAAAAATCTTGAAATGATGTTATAAAATAAAGATCTGTTCTCATATAAGGAGTTTGTTCTTCATCTTGTCTTTTCATATTCATTTTCACTCCCATATAAACTTTAAAGTTTTCATTTCTTTTAATGTCTTTTTATAACTTTTTCAACATCAAGTTTCACTATTTCAATTG
Organism: Eptatretus atami; assembly: GCA_035128595.1. NCBI lineage: Eukaryota > Metazoa > Chordata > Myxini > Myxiniformes > Myxinidae > Eptatretus > Eptatretus atami. The sequence continues at coordinate 4,297,509 of CM068968.1, forward strand.
ATTCAGTTATGATGATGGGACCGGGTTCTCCAAATTGAAAAATCCTTTATTTTATATGTCCTTTAAATGCCCCATCAGTGTTTTCAATATAAAGTCTCCCTTTACTTTAAACTCATTTTTCTTGTGTTTTTGTGATTCAGATGTCTGTTATAACTACTCTTCAAAAACATCCTTTGAGCAGATATCACAATGTTTTCTTTCCAACTCAAGAGGAGATATTTGATGAAATAGATTAAATGTGTGTTTGTTTGGTTCGGAGGTGTTTTCTATAATGTTTATATTCGTGATTACAAACATCGCAGTACGTTGTTATTCACCATATTTATATAATAAAACTTTGCTTAAACTAAAATTTTCTTGATGAAAATTCGTTTAATTTATAGGTGAATCTGTGCTTAAACTAAAATTTTCTTGATGAAAATTTCGTTTATTTTACAGGTAATCTGTGCTTAAAACCATTTTATCCTCCAACTTTTTTCACTTAATAAATACAATGTTTCAAGACACAAAAGACAAGTTTCAATCAATCTCTTCATTTGTAAAGATACTGAGAAATATGTCAAGGATGTAAAATTGAACAAAGATAAATATAACAACTATTGGATAAAAACAATTATGGTGGATATGATGAGTTCTTCAATTTCCTTCAGTGGAGGGCTTTTAGTATACCTGGTAGAACATCAATTAAAGTATCTCTAACAAAAGTTTCTCCTCTCTTCTGAACATATATTCAAACTAGAAAAGCAATGAAACAAGAAAAAGTATCAAAAAACAAAAACCTTATGGATGAAGCTTTAGAAGAAAAAGATAAGACCATCTGTAATATGCAAGGAGAAATTTGTATTTTTTCAAACAACCCTAAAGATGTAAATCCTATGAAATAAAGATGTTAATTATATCAGGTGAAATGACATTTCGTTCAATAGTAGTTAAGGATCATTTTTAAAATACCTTTAATATAAAAAAGTTGTAGTGAATCTGGTAATGAAAAAAAGTATATAAGATATCGATGGTAATATTATTAAATATGAGTCAATATGCAACTGAAAGTATAGATGAATTTCAGTTTAAGTAAGTTTACTTTATAAATATGAATAGTTTACTCGATTTGAGCCTCTTGAATTCCCTGATTCTCATATTGACAAGTTTGAGAATTGTCCTGCGTGTGAAAGACGGGGATTAAACACAGAGTCAAAAGCCTATAAACAAGATATTCTGTGATTATCTTCTAATTAATGATAATAAAAAATATAAAAGGAAATAATTCTTTTAGATTTACACCAAAATGAATTACTTTACAAGATTGATTAGAGAAATGAATGTAAAGTATGAATGGTGATTAACACACCTTTCCTTACAGGGAAGAAACTGAACGTATTAGAGAAATGTTCAAAGGATTGTTGTTATATATATTATTCATGATGTGATTTTAGGGAAATATCAACACAAGAATATTGCATAAATATAATAATGGATATCTTGAAATTAATCCTGAACTTAGGATAAAATATAGAGTTTCTAAAAAAGCCATATACAAATTAAATAACCTGTTTTCCAAATATATAAATGAATGATTTTTTACCCATTTGGGAAAATAAGATAAAATTAACAACCATAAAATTCCCAATTAATTAAGATGCCTCATAGTTGGTTCAAGCGGATGTGGAAAAAACTGCTTACTTTTAAAGATGCTCCTCACTCCCAACTTTTAGATTATGATAATTTAATAATTTCACAAAAGTCGAGTTTCAACCAGAGTATCAACTACTCTCACAAGGTTTTAATGCTGGACTTCAAGAAAGATATAATCGTTTATTTAAACTTCAAAAAACCTAAATGATTATACATTGAAGATATAATACAACTATTTTGTGATACACAGAGATGTAAAAGAAATCAAAACCATAACTTTGTATTCTTAGTGATAATACGGAATGATATACCGTCTTCCCCAAGATTTGGATAATCCAAAAAGAACCTCGTCATCTTTGATGATTGTGTTAATGAGAGAAACCAACGGTAATGGACAGCTACTACACAAGAGGGAGACATTCTTTCTTGTAATTGTATTTATCTTTAGTCAATGCTACTTTCAACTTCCTCGTCGTTCCATCAGAAACAATGCTAATACTTTTATTTTATTCAAGTTAAATTCAATAGATATTAACAATTTTGGAGAGATAATTGTTCTACATTAATGTAGTAAAAAGGAATTTGGAGATTACATGAAGCACACGACTGAAAAATATAAATATATTGTTGTGAACAGAGATGAGTATTAAGGGATATATTTTTGTTTTATAAATAATTACATATATAAATGAACTATTATTATAAATCTTGTTGGTAAATCTGCTTCTGGAAAAAAACTTTCATAAATCTAGGTTCTTGTGTAGTACAAATAAGAATATTGTAAATTTACTTAAAAAACACCCCGTGATACGCATTGTATCAACAACAACAAGAGCAATAAGACCTGGAGAAGTAAAGGTGAAGATTAATCACTATATTTCAGTGGAGGAACATATGCGATTGAGGAATGAAGGTCAAATATTTGAGGAGTTTCTCTTGGTACAACAAAATATTCACATTGTAGAGTGAGTTAAGGAAACTAAAATCTGGTGTCTTGGGATATTAGAAACTTAATCCAGAAGGAAATGAGACAAATTATTAAACATCTGAGCGGAGAGATTTTATCATTTGGTTTTGATGTTGATGAAGAAACTCAACGCAAACGTATGAAAAGCAGAGATGCAAGTATTAGTGAAGAAGAAATTACAACTCGTATTAATGTTAATAAGAATTTGATGAATTATTTAAAGAAAAGGATTTATTTGAACACATCTACTTGGATGATGAGAAAAGAAAATTTCCCTGTTGATCTTTACAATTCATTAAATGATATTTTCCAATAAATAAATGGATGCGAAAGAAAGGAGCAAGAAGATTTAGGGAACATCAAGAGTTGGTTTCAAAGTTGCAAAAACAACAGGAAGACATAAAAGAAACGCAGACAAAAACTAACGGGTGAAGAAGCATTTGAAAGAAACAAGAGAAATTTTTTAAACCACTTTTAAAAACTTCCCAAAAAAATTATAGATGTTTCCACAGTTCCCACAAATAAAATATACTCCGAGAAAGCTCCAAATGTTAAAAGATTTCAGTCAAATGACGGAGAAGAATTAGAGCATATAGCAGAATAGAATATGATGATGAAGGATTATTCAACAACTGGAAGAGATATCGACCCCCTGATTATATTGTGAATGCTCTTCAAAACAATGAATATTCAGCGGATTCAAAAACCAAAGCAGGACTCATTCCAACAGAACAACCAGCAATATTTCATCTTGTTCAAGAAAAGGTAATTGATATTTAATGATGGATTAAGGTTCTTGAGTTCTGCTCACCTCCTGTCAAACTAACTCCGAGATAATGTTTCTTCTCACAAAAGATGGAAGAACAACGGTTCAACTGTGAGGGATGAATCAAAGTATATTGGATAAACCATTGGATATGAAAAATGATGATGATAAAGTATATATTGATCTGCTGAACTCTGTTGATTTTAGGTTATTCTTTCTGGTAAAAGTAGGAAGAATGAGAAGGAGAAACACATTATTCAGGCTTTAAGTATCCTTGGTTCAGGTGTTAGTTTTTTCCTCCAAATGACCCATCACAATTAGTTAATAGACTGTTATGTTGTTAGGCAGTAAGAGGCTGGAAATAACAATTGTTTTACTGAAGCATCAGCCATTTTAGACAGTTGATGAAACATGAAAATAATTAATAAATATCAATATAAAGACATTTTATCTCATATTAAATAAGATGAGAAGCACAATCCTTAGTTTCAATTCACCAACAAGCGACCACACATCTTCATTCCCATACCCACTACAACTTGACACAACAAAAGAATATGAGGCATCTTTATTGTCTATGGAAACTTATAATACTTATTTAATATAACCGAGAAAAAGACAAGTTTAGTTATAATCCGGGAAGTGGATACAAAACGATAACAAGTCATACCGGAGCCCTATGAGATTCTCAAATTCTTCTGAAATTGCTCGTCTTATGAAAGAACAGGGTGATGAACCAAAAAATATTGTTATAGACATTCAAAACATACTTCAAAATCAACGATTAAACTTAAAAATAACTACAAGGTTGATTTCACAATTGATTAATTCATTTTAGAGAGTTATTGGGTTTCTCCTCAAAAAAGATTGAAACTAATGGGACGTTTTACCAGTGATAATGTCATTCAAATTATCCTCAGGAATAAATTCGTATTAATTCACTTGTGATTTGATTGATGGGCTTATAATGATGGAATAAAAACAAATACAATATTTTCATTCAGTGCATACTCAACCCACAATTGGTTATAAATTCAATATGGAACCTAAAAATTTGGTTTATCTCCCTGTGTCAGGAAAACCATACACAGAGTAATTTTAGATAACCGACCAAGATTAATCGTTATGATTTTCTTTATGGAAGTTATATCTATGAGAATTCACCTATGTGAAGTTTTTCCAATAAATAAATAACGATGGTTATTGTGATGGAGGAAACACGAGTTGGGAAATATAAAATAATTACAGGGGAGTGGGATGTTCCTTTCCCCATACTACAAGGTGAAGG
>CM068968.1:4303161-4319501 GCA_035128595.1 Eptatretus atami
GCTCTCTTCCAATGAAAGTAAACAGCTCACTACAAAGTTGGTATAGTTTGGTATGGTTTCCTCTTTGAACAATGAAGCAAGTTGATTATAAATTAAATCCATGATAATGCCAAAAATATATATATTTTTTCCTGGTCAGGTCCTTGAAGAAGTGAGTTACATATCACGATGAGGTGGCATGAAATGAATGCTCTTATGAAGACGTCAATGATTTAGAAGAGAATTGAAAACATTTTTAATTGACTGTACGAAGTTTATCACGGCCTATGATCTCGAAGTGAATCAAACCAACGGTGAGGACACGTGTATGTTGTGTGTGTGGGGTGTGTGTGTGTGTGCTTGTGTGTGTGTGTGTGTGTGTGTGTGTGTGTTGTGTGTGTGCTGTGTCGCATGTCGCTGTTCTCTGTCCCTGTCCCTATTGTTTGTCTCGCTCTATCTCTCCCTGTCCTTCTTGTATCTCTTCTCTGATTTGGTCTCTCTGTCTGGCTTTCTACCTACCTCTCTCTGTCTGTCTCTCCATCTATACCCTTGACTCATTATTTTTTTTTTCAGCTCCATCACCACATTAAGCTGCTTGAAAGGCAATTTCTGGTTACAACACATGATTTTCTGGCAGGTAAATGTTTCTGAATTATGTATTTAGGTTATTGTTTATTTTATTCTTTTATAATATCACTCTCTCTTTGGAATGTCGCCTTATGTTGTTGCATCATTAGTTTGGAGCGGTTATGCCAGTACACTGGAGATTCATTTTATTGGCCTCGCGAAAGGATGACAGCTGAGTCGGCCTTCTGCGTGTGTTTAATTCCCAGTGGTCAACGAGGCTTGAACTTAGAACCAACACCAAAGGCTTATAATATTACCATGTAATTATCTTGATTAAAACCTAATTTATTATCCATTGTGTTCAAAACAGAATATGGTGTCGGAGTTTCGAAATCACAAGACATCTGAAGAAGATTGTGGAAGATTATACATTCTCGCAAATAATATTAATAATTTTCATTTTGATTAATTATATTTGTTTTGTTACCAATACTTGATTTTGAATTTTCAAAAAAAAGAATCAAGACATGAAGGAGAGGAGGGGCGGGGGTAGGTGCGCTCCCCCAACGAACCCATCACCCCCTCATCCCACCCCCTCCCCTCCCCGTGTTCGTGTGTGTGGAAGGGTGGGGGTGGCATGAGGGAGGTGGTGGTCAAAGGTGGGGGCGCACAGGGGATGAGGGGGTGGGCTGTGTGGGAGGGGCTTGTTGGTGGGCTTGTGTGGAGTTTATGTGGGTGGGCTTGTTGTGCGCGGGGCTTCTTGGGGTTATGTGGGCGCGGGCTTGTGCTGAGGGGTTTGTGGTGGGCTTGTGGGGGTTTATGTGGGCGGGGCTTCGGTGGGGTTGTGTGGGCAGTTAGGGCTGGACGCTTGTGGAGGGCGTTTATGTGGCAGGGCTTATTGTGGCGTGGCGGCTTGTGGGGCAGTTATGTGGAGGGGTTTATGTGGATGAGGCTTATGTGGATGAGGTTTGTTGGATAACGAGTGGAGAATGTGGGATGGTGGCATGGGTGGAGCTTGTGTGATGTGGAGGGGAAAAAAAACTTGTTTATTAAAAACATGTTGTGTGTGGGGAACTAAATAACTAATCACTAATGATTGTGAAATATGATGAATGTGGCGTGATGCTTGTGTGTGGGTTTGTTGTGTATGGAGCTTGTCGTTGGGGTTTGTTGGTGCTTAGCTGTGTGTGGGGTGGTTTTGTGTGGAGCTTGTGGAGTTTGTGTGTAGCTTGTGTGGGTGGGGTTTATGTGGGTGGGGTGTGTGGGCAGGGTTTAGTGGTGGAGCGTGCTCTGTGAGCTTGTGTTGGGGTTTGTGTGGGGTTGGGGTTGTGTGGAGCTTGTGTGGGTGGGGTTTATGTGGTGGGGTTGGTGTGGCGGAGTCAAAAGGGCGGTCAAGTCAAAAAAATTTCAATTTTCTTTGTCTTTTGTATTCCTGTGAATTAAAATGAACCTAAAATCTCATCCCCTTCTAAATCATATATCTTATAAGTCCAAGGAACCGTACTCTATTACATAAACAATTTTAAAAAGTTCGTTCGTCCTGTTTAATATAACCTTTTTCAAAATGAGATTTCCACTATATATTCTTACGATTATCACCAAACTTTGAAACTATAGTTTCTGAATAATCTCTTTTTCATATTTTGAATTTTGTAAATGTTTCTGATGTTTCATATTTGTTGACGTGTGAATCGTGTATTATACTTACCACAATATCCTTGAATAAAAGATGACCATTCTTGAGAACCGAGTTGTGTTGAATTTTTATATAGTCGCTTTTTAAGGTACGATAAAACGATTCACAACAACGGCCTTCCTTCATTAAAGGTACTGTATAATGTAATACTCTTATTTTTTAGAAAATTCATAAATGTCTTGTTATAAACTCTCTACCCCTCATCAGTCCAACAATTTTTTAGGTTTTCTTCTTACTTTTAATAAAATATCTGTTGAAAGGCTAACATAAGAGGTATTACCTGTTTTGTTTTTAAGGGACATCCCATGCGTATCTACTCCTCAAATCAATAACGGTTAAAGCAGACGTTGTACCCCTTTATCATTATTGAGTCAATCAAAATCAGCAGAACCAGATATATCTACTTCCTTGGAATTAAACTTTTCCTTCTTCTGAACTTGTGTGAATATTGCGTTATGTAATTCATCAAGCTAATTGCTCGTTCAATCTTAATGACATCATTAGAGCCTATAAAGTTTTTGAATTTCCAAGTCAGTTTCAATTTAGCACTGAGCATCTTCTTCACGATGAACCGATCAACTGTTTCTCTCAAGGTTGGATTTTGTATCAGAGACAAATATACAACATTCTCTATCGGCTTCATGCTTTTCTTCCAACGTTGTGGTATTCTCAAATCATATCGTCCCTCATGCACACTTCATCAACCCTATGATGGGGTTTGCTCATGGTTTAGATTTTCGCCTCATCTAATCTTTTATCCAAGTTTGTGCCTGGACCACAGAAAGAATACCCTGGGATAGATGTAATTCCCCTGGTATTCCAGTAGCTTGAAATTACTTCCTGATAAAACTTTTGTATACTCCTCCGAGTGTTGTTTTGGAGATAAAATATTTTTTTGAACCACACACAGAACATATACCTTTGTATAACCCTGTTATTTTTATTTTTAATATACGAAAAATATTTTTAGTATTAGTTTTTCTTTTACATTTGAGACAATAATCATTTAATTTATGAGAAAAATCTGCAGAGTAAAAACCTTTTTAGTTTCCAACATGCAGATTTGAATGGCTAATTTTTAAAACATAAAGAATCCTAGAATGCCTTCACTCTCTCCTCCATTTATTTAAAAAAATAAAATGAAAAACTTGAAAATTGTAAATGAATATCTTGCGATGTCAAATAGTCTTGTCGAAAATATTGCAAATAGGACTTGTCAATTCTTTTTTTTCCCTCCTCGGTTGGGTTTGAGTTATTTCTGTAATACCCCCAATCTTTTTTTATCTCACGGTTTCCATATTTTCATATTTATATTTAGTCCACTCTTTCCTCCCTCTCCTCCTTCTCTTCTCTTCTCTCTCTCCTCCTTCTCTCTCTTCTCTCTTCCTCCTTCTCTTTCTCTCCCTCTCCTTCCTTCTCTCTCTTCTCCTTTTCCTCCTCTTCTCTCTTTCAACTCCCTTCCTCGTCCCTTACTATCCTTGAATCGCTTTACACCCCAGTAGAATATCATACATATATTCATCAGATTTCTTGTTATTCCTGTATCCAAAATAATTTTTTTACAACAGGAAACAATAAAAATTTCTTTTGATTTCTAAAGAGCCTTATGTTCTTACTTTATAATTTTTTCATTTTTAAAACATTCTATATTAATTCTTTCTTTTTTTGTTTATCTAAGAATTTCTTCATGTCTTTTCTCTTCTAGTTTTTTATATTTCTCTGTCTTTTTTTCTCTTCATCTTGTTTCATTTTTCTTTCTAAGTTCTTCTTTATTTCATTCCTCTTTTTCTCTCTAATTCTTCTCTCTTTTTTCTTTATAATTGTTTTTTTATTTTCTAAATTCAATTTTCTTACTTCTTTATTCTAAAGTGTCGGTTATCACATCAGGCATAATTGCCAATCTTTTATTGAAAATACCTCATTTATGTTGTAGAACATATTTATTAAAATACGAATACCCTTTTCTTGAGGTATGCTGCGACACAGAAATGATAAATTTCTTGAAGCCTTCTCCGTCATTTAGTATTAGAAATAATTAGAATAATTATGACATGAAATACTCCCCATCTCCCATAGTTAAACATTTTATCACTATAATAAATCCGTTTTCTATTTTCATATATAAATAGGGCAAAACCATTATTATATTACCCTATTAAATTCTTTTATTGTTGTTACTAATCGTGCCCACAAAAATCAGTCTCTTATACAAGTGATAATATTCTCCTTACGAGACTGATTTAATTACTCCAGTCTTTTTGAGGTCATGTTAAATGACCAATTATACCCTAAATCATCATATCATACCCCATTTTCTATTCTCATTGCAAACGATACGCCCTTCTTTATAAAAAATTATTTTAATTCGAACTGTGAATTCTGGATATGACCTGGAGATAAAATCACACTTCTGTACGTTGGAATACACGGCGGTTTATTTCAGGATATAATTGGATAAACGCTTAATTCCACCAATCATCGCCGTCAGTCGGCTGGTAATTTTTAATTTATAAGCATTTCATTTAATATTTTGTTAATTATATTTATTCGTCAGCCTGTGCCTGTGTAATAATTGATAAATCAATATCCAGTTCTGGGGATACACCCAAAAGATAGAACCATCTGTCCCAACATAAGTCTCATTTAATATTAGATTAAAATAATGTCATAAAAAAATCTATTTTGTTGAGTTGAATAACACATTAGACATAATTGACCACAACACTTGAATTTAATTTCTTGGACTTGAAATGTTTTGATAAACACCATTTCTGTAAGAATTTTATGACTTCAAACAGTTGGTGGAAGACCAAAATATTGCAAAATAAGATTTGTCTTGATTATTTAAAAATACAACCCAAGTGAGAACCCGTTCCCATTATTATCTTCTAATTCATATAATATTCTTTTGTGTTTAGGGCACGTTTGTTATTTCATTCTCATCAAATAACCACATTATGAATTTTAATTTCTTACAAATTTGACAAGTTGTAAATGTGATGGTTGTATTCTTTCCAAAATTCTTTAAACCACACTATCAATGCTCATTATTTATTAGAAAGATATAATCCATTACCCCTTTTAGTATTATTAACCTGCTTGTGCGATAGAAGGAAAGCATAATCTCCAACTAACAATCTCGCTTTATCAGGCAGACCTTCAAGTTTTTTCGAGCAAATCTACAATACACCACTTCACTTAATTTGTTTCTTCCAACTCTTGTTATGTCTTTCAATTCTTTTTTGAGCCCGAGTGAGCCCTTCCTTTCGTGGCAGTTTCACCGCCTGTTGAAATACCACCCGTCAATGCTCCAACCGCACTTAAACCAGCAAATAAAGGAATTAGTAATGGGAGAAATCCCTCCACTCGTCTCTCTTATTGAATAGTTTCAACCATTGTTTGTCATTTATTTTGAAGTGAGCCAGTATCGTTCAAAGATTTTAACCTGTTCTCTTGTGAGCAAACATCAATTCTTACTGCTCCTTTCTCTGAATTGTATTAACGTTTAATCGTACAAGGCTTTTGATTTGAACACAAGATGATAGTTTTATGAAGATTGATTTGATTAACATATACCCCAGTAATACTTTGCCACTCATTTATTTAACAAAGAAATTATGTGAGTAATATAACACCTTTATCTGTATAATCTTTAATTCTGTTTCGTCCAAAAGCAAACAATATGCATCAACTTCATTCACTCTCTCCTCTTCAATGTATGAGGAAAGTATCCACTCGATTAGACTTGTGTAGTTTTCCTTGAAGCACTCAGGTTCCAACGATAGATTGTATACAACTTTAATCTTCATATCCAAATAGGTTCTTTATTTCCATTACTTTTCACACACCTTTTGGTAAGACTTGTTGCTTCCGCATAATCATTTTATTTCCCAATTAGTTTCCAAACTATCTCGTGGATTAAAATGTCCATCTAAGAAACACGAAGTGGTTTTCACCATAGCATTATCACTCAATGCATATTTCTTTATTCAGTAGCAGTATCGCCATCTGGTTTTTAAAAAATGATCCACAGATATCGTGGCTTTCCGTTCCAGAACACCCCAAATTCACTCTGTAAGTGGTTTGTTAGTTAACGTGTTGGACATCTTCTTTGAGATATGATACAACTGAGTGTTCTTTGAGTTAGTCTCTATCAACATCTCTTCTGTTTTAAGATTCGGAGCTTATTTCCACTAATATACCAACTCATTTCCTCAATGACAAATTTAATTTTTATGCTCACCAAAAAGCACTACCAACACCAAAAAGTAATCTATTTCATTTATCATTCCTTGGAAGTTGAAATCTAATTTTAAGACCATAAGATTACTTTATCATGATCACAAAATCCAAATACCCTTTAGAGAACTGCACAGTACAAACTATTAAACTGCCTTTGTATCATCAGTATAGCGTTCCTTTCCTTTGAGTAGATCCAGGTCGCGGTGTTGTTCCCGTTGACATATCAGAATAAAACCTTCGACAGCCCCCTTTCCCATTCTATCACTGAATGTAGTTATAGTGTTAAAGTTCATCATTTCAGATACAGCAGAGACATAATCAAACCGCTTCAACTTCTTGTGTTCCAATGTACAAACGAAACAACTATCAAAACATTTTCCAGAAGAAAATCATTTACGAGTGTCGCGTTTGTGTTATTCCAGCCTTAGTGAATGTAAATTTACACAACAAGAAACTTTCGGTAGATTCAAATAGCGATTTGTTGATATTTTTATTTCAAAAACTTTTTTTTACCATTTGCATTCCAGTTGTTCATAGTGCATTTACCTTGAAGTAATCTTCTTTTTAGTGGAGTTGAGATAATAATAGTATCATCCAAATCAGTAATACTATCAATTGCTTCCATACTTGGATTTATTTAGGAAAAAAGATGTTAAAACTTTTGAAACCCTGATCCCAAAGTATTCGAATTATTTCTGCGTGTTTGGGAGACCAACTGAGTTTTGCCTTTTTTTAATTTCTTTTATTGCTTGTAATTTTATGAGATTCCTTTTGGCATCTTTTATACTCTTTTATAGGCACCTGCTACATTCCCACAGCAAGAAGCAGTGAACCCAATAGGTCTTATGTTAAGAATAGTTGAACCGATACCCATTAGAGTATCAATTATCCCATCTCCTCTAAATTGATGGTCCGACACCCCTTTGTCTCTTAGGTTTTATAGTATCCTCTACCAAGATACATACCTTCGCCCTTGTAGTATGGTGAAAGGAACACCCATCCCCTGTAATTATTTATATTTTCCCCAACTCGTGTTTCCTCACAATAACATCGTATTTATTTATTGAAAACTCACTAGGGAATTCTGATGGATATAACTTCTCCATTAAAGAAATCATACGATTATTCTTGGTCGGTTATCCTAAAATTTTACTCTGTGTATGGTTTTTCCTGACACAGGGAGATAACCAAATTTTGGGTTCCATATTGGAAATTTATAACCAATTGGGTTGGTATGCGCTGAATGAAAATAGTGTATTTGTTTTATGTCCATCATTAAAAGCACCATCAATCCAAATCACAGTGAATTAACACCGAATTTATTCCTGAGGATATGTTGAATGACTTATCACTGTTAAAACGTACCCATTAGTTTTCAATCTTTTTTGAGAAACCCAATAACTCTTAAATGAATTATCAATTGTGAAATAACCTTGTAGTTGATTTTTAAGTTTAATCGTTGATTTTGGAAGTATGGTTTTGAATGTCTTATAACGAATATTTTTTGGTCATCACCCTGTTCTTTCATTAAGACGAGCCAATTTCGGAAGATATTGAGAAATCTCAATTGTGCCGGTGAGACTGTTATCGTTTGTATCCAACTTCCCGGATGTATAACATAAACTGTCATTTTTCTCGGTATATTAAATAAGGTATATTATAAGTTCCATGGACAATAAAGATGCTCATATTCTTTTGTATAATGGTCAAGTTGTAGTGGTTAGGGAATGAAAGATTGTGTGTCGCGTGTTGTGAAATTGAAACAAGGATTGTGCGTTCTCATCTTATTATTTAATATGTGAGATAAAATGTCGTTATATTGATATTTTATTAATTATTTCATGTTCATCAACTGTCTAAAATGGCTGATGCTTCATTAAAACAATTGTTATTTCCAGCCTTCTTACTGCCCTAACAACAATAGCCAGTCTATTAACTAATTGTGATGGTCATTGGAAGAAAAAACTAACACCTGCACAAGATACTTAAGCCGAATAAATGGTTTCTCCTTCTCATCTGCCTTACTTTACCAGAAAGAATAACCCTATAATCAACAGAAGTTCAGCAGATCAATAATACTTATATCACATTATTTTTCATATCAAGGTTTATCCAATATTACTTTATTCATCCCTCAAACAGTGAACCTTGTCTTCATTCTTTTGTGAGAAGAAAACATTCCATCTCGAGAGTTAGTTTTGACAGGGGTGAGCAGAACTCAGAACCTTAATTCATCATTAAATATCAATACCTTTCTTGAACAAGATAAATATTGCTGATTTTCTGTTTGAATGAGCCCTTGCTTTGGTTTTGATCCGCTGAATATTCATTTGTTTCAAGTTGCATTCACATATAATCAGGGGGTCGATCATCTCTTCAGTTGTGAAATAATCCTTTCATCATCATATTCTGAATTCTTTATATGCTCAATCTCCTCGTCATTTGACTGAAATCTTGTAATTTGGAGGCTTTTAGGAGTATATTTTATTGTGGAACTGTGAAAACATCTATAATTTCTTGGAGTTTTAAAAGTGGTTTAAAAAATTTCTGCTTGTTTTCTTTCAAATGCTTCTTCACCCGTTAGTTTTGTCTGCGTTTCTTCTTTATGTCTTCCTGTTGTTTTACAACTTGAAACCAACTCTTGATGTTCCCTAAATCTTCTTGCTTCTTTTCTTTCGCACCATTTATTTATTGGAAAATATCTCATTTAATATCTCATCTTGTTTCACAACAAGTATATTATATTTTCAGCTCGTGTGTTCTGTATCATCCTCAAATTCTTTTTACACTAATGTAGAACAATTGTCTCTCCAAAAAATTGTTTAATATTATTGAATTTAACTTGATTAAAATAAAAGTTTCGCATTTCCTATCGGCGAGCGAGGAAGTTCAAAGTATCGATTGACTAAATAAATACAATAACCAAGAAGAATGCTCTCCCTCTGTGTAATAGCTCGTTCCCCATACCGTTTGGTTTCTCTCATTACCACAATCATTCAAAGAACGAGGATTCTTTTTTGATTATCCAAATCTGGAACGTATATCATTCCTCATTATCACACAAGAAGACAGTAATCCGTTTTGATTCTCTATTTTACATCTCTGTGTATCACAAATATAGTTGATATTATATCTTCCAATGTTATAATCATTAGTCATTTTTTGCAAGCTTAAAAATAAACAGATGATAATTTCGTTTTGAAGACCAGCATTAAAAAACCTTGTGAGATGTAGTTTATTATCAGGTGAAAAACTTCGACTTGTGGAAAAATTATATTATAAATCTATAAAAGTGGGAGAGAGGAGCATCTTCTAATAGCAGGCCAGTTTTTTCCACATCCTCTTAAAACCAACATTATAGAGCTCTTAAAATGATTTGAAGATTTTTATGTTGTTATAATTAATCTAATTTACCCAAATGGTAAAAAAATCATTCTATTATTAGAAATAATATATAGAATTTAAAGGTCTATTTCACAATATTATTATTTATCATGTACAAGTTCAGTTTAATTTCAAGATAATCCATTATATATTATTAGCCAATATCTATGTGATTGCATATTTCACCTGAAGAGATCAATCGATAAAATATATAAAATCAATCACTTTGACATTACATCTAATTATGTCAGTCTTTATCCCTTGCAGAGAAGGTGTAGTTATCACCCTCTACTTACAAATTATGCTTCTGCTATAAATCTTGAAAGTAATCATTATTGTGTAATTAAAATAATTATTCCTTTTTATATTTTTATTATCATAAATTAAAGATAATCAAACGAAAACAGGAATACACTTTTTATCACTTCTTGACTCATGAGTTATCCCACGTTTTACACACAGCAGGACAATTCTCAATATTTTTGCAATATGGAGAACAGGAGAATTCAAGAGACTCCAAATCTAGATATCACGACATTCATATTATAAAGTATAAACTTTACTTAAGCTGAAAAGTCATCCCTTTGTGATATCATCTTCATACTTTCAGATCATTCTATACTTTTCATAACTATCGTTGAACATTAAACTCTCGGTATCATAAACTATCGTTTTGAATGCAAACTCTCGATCATAATCACTCTCATAATCTTCAAAATCTTTAGTTGGAATATGACTCATATTTAATTCGTAGAAAAAACAATTACCAGTCGATATCGTATGATACTTTCTCTTTTTTCATTAACAGATTTCAAACTGCTACATTTTTATATTAAAGGTAATTTTAAATGATCCTTAACTACATTGAACGAAAATGTCATTTCACCTGATATATTAACATCCTTTATTTCATCAGGATTTATATCTTTAGGTTGTTGAAAAAAAATACAAAATTTCTCCTTGACATATTAACAAGATGTCTTATCTTTTCTTTCTAAAAGCCTTCATCCATTAAGGTGGTTTTATTTTGATACTTTTTCTTGTTTCATTGTTTTCTAGTTTTGAATGATATTGCCAGGGGGGAAGGAAAAGAGGGAAAAGAAAACTTTTTTTGGTTTAGAAGGGGGATAAACCCCTTAAAAAATTTGAACTTTGGTTTCTTTTTTTTTTTTCCAGGGTAAACACTAAAAGCCCTTCCACTGAAGTAATTGAAAACTCATATTATTCCCATAATTGTTTTATCCAATAGTTGTTATATTTATCTTTTGTTCAATTTTACATCCTTGACATATTTCTCAGGTTATCTTTTAACAAATGAAGAATTGATTGAAAACTTGTCTTTGTGTCTTGAAACATGTATTATTAAGTGAAAAAAAGTCTGGGAGGATAAAATGGTTTTAGCACAGATCAACTGTAAATAAACAAATTTCATCAAGAAAATTTATGTTTAAGCAAAGTTTTATCTATATAAATATGGTGAAACAGCGTACTGCCGATGTTTTTTAATCACGACTATAAATATTATAAAAAACACCTTCAAAACAACAAACACACATTCAATCTTTCAAACAAATATCTCCTCTTGAGTGGAAAAGAAACATTGGATATCTGCCTCAAAGGATGTTTTGAAAAGTAGTTATAATAGACATCTTCAATCACAAAAACACAGAAAAATGGTTTAAAGTAAAGGGAGACTCAATATATTGAAAACACTGATGGGGCACTAACTTAAAGGGATATATAAAATAAGGATTTTTCAATTGGAGAACCGGTCCATCATCAATAGCTGAATCAATGAATAGTGAACCTGATTGTGAAAAAGTTATTTAAAAAGACATTAAAAGAAATGAAACTTTTAAATTTTATATGGGAGTGAAAATGAATATGAAAAGACAGATGAAGAACAACTCCTTATATGAGAAACAGATTCATTTTAACATCATTTCACAGATTTTTTGAATAGTGGGGTTTAGAAGAAACTATCAAGACAAGAGTTGGTGGTAATTACGAGTGGTAGGAAGTGGATTCGAATATTTGGAAAAATCATCTTTTAGATAATACATTCTAAAATTCAAACCCTCTTAAAGCTTCTTCTTATATTGAATACCAAAAGGAAAAAACTAAAGAGGCAGTTGTTAATATTAAGAACAATGATTAATAAATGTTCTTCTTGTCTGTTCCTTGGCGTCACTTACATCCACACAAAATGTAATTCAGAAAAGGTAAAACAATATATGAAATATGAGAATACCTTGGACATTAAAGATTTAATTCCCAATGCACTAACAGCATATTCCTAAATTTTGAGAAAAAATCATCTTTCTATTAATGTGATATGGATTAACGGATACTAAACCCAAAAGGGGTCTTCAAAAATATTTAAAAAATTTTCCAAAACAAACTAATAAAAAAATGAAAAGGGGAAAAAAAAACCAATTGAATCTTTTATGTTTTGTGTTGGAAAGGAACTTTCACATTAACACATACACAATAATTTATCAAGATTAATCTCTTCTCAGGTATTCGAACAGGCAAAACCAAAATTATATCCTTTAAGCGATGTCTTTTACATTTCATTACAAGAACGATTAGAACAACATTCAAAATATTGTCAGTTAATATAAATCAGCTTATTACAATGCTCCGCCCGGTGAAAAGATTTCTTTTGAAGATTATAATAAATCTATCATGTGCAACCCATTTTGATTATACGCTTGATTTTGATGATCTAAAAAAAGATAAATACTGCTTCTCCTAATCCAAAAGAATCACATACAAATAAATATCAACAATCAATATTCCTTGTTGTTTCTGTATTATTATCCAAATATCTGTGGAGAAAGTATAATAACTTGAACATTATAGTGGAAAAAAAGCTTGACAGAGTTGTAAAAACTATTAGAAAAGGATTGATAAAAGCTATAAATAGAAAGAAAGACAAATGAACCGATGAAATTAACCAATGAAGAAAATTAGAATTCTAGAAAGACAATATCTGTCATTATTGTGAGGAGAAATGGGAGTCTAAGTTAGGATCATTGTCATCTTACTGGGTTAAATATAGAGTCCGCCGCTCATTCCTTGTGTAATCTTAATTATAAATACCTTCTTTTATTTCCAGTCTTCTTCACAACAGCGCCAACTATGATACAACATCTATTTATAAATGAACTTTTCAAAACACAAGGGGAATATTTCTGCCAAACAAACACAAGTCAAAAGTAATATTCATTTACAAAAAGATATTCACAACACCTCTTACCTCTATTAGGTTTCTAGATTCTTACCAAAGTTTTATGGAACACCACAAGCCAACCTAGCATCAAATCTATGCCTCCACGAGGCTTCTTTCCAAATTTTATTCATTCCTTCTCTAAAAAGAGGAATTCTCACTAAGAGGAAATCAGATTAAAGAGAGAATTCAAAGTAAAGAGGAAAATTCTAATTAATGAGGAAAATTAATGAGAAATGGTCTAAACTAGAAGACTGAAATTTCTAATTATCAAAGAAATATCGAACATGAATGAAATTCTAACGGAAAGAGGGAAATTCTGATTATAGATGAAATTCTGATTAAAGAGGGAATTCAACGAGAGAGGAAATTCAACAAGGAATGGAAATTCAAAGTAAGAGAAAATTCTTACAAGTAAGGGAATTTATCCTATGAATATATGAGATTCATTTATGAGATTAAAGAAAACACAAACTCTTCCTTCAAAGAAAGTTTCTATATAAACCTTTATGAAGAAGAGATAAGTGATAAGAATATAACACCGCCCAAGAATTTGGAAAATATTAAGATAAAGAACCTTGGAGAATATCATGATTTGTATCTAAAAACAGATGTTTTATGTTAGCTGATGTGTTTGAAGCTTTTAGTCACTTCTGTCATAATAAAAATTGGTATGGATTATGATCCTGCCCCACTATTTCACAAGCTCCTGGTTTAGCTTGGAGTGCAATGTTGAAATGACAAAACAAGATATAGATTTAATCAGTGATGTAGATATGCTTTTGATGATTGAGAAGTCTAAGAGAGGGTGGAATATCAACAAGATGTTCAAAAAGATATGCTAAAGCAAATAATAATATCTTCCAAATATGAGTGAAAAAAGATAGGTAATTATTTGATGTATTTTGATGCTAATAATTTGTATGGATGGGCAATGTCTCAATCTCTGCCTTATGGTAAATAGAGTGGGTGGAAGAAACAAGATTATGATAAGGCTTTGATGAATATGTTTATTCTCTCAAGAGGAATTGAATGAGGAAAGAGAAGGTTATATTATTTGAATTGATTTGAGGTACCCGAGTGATCTTCATAATAAGCATAAAGACCTTCCTTGCATGTGAGAAAGAAACCCCAAAGAAAGAATGGTTAAGTGATTATCATAAAAGTTTTTATATTAAAGGTAAATCAAGCAGAAAAGCTATTAACAAACATTCTATGATAAAGAAGGATTGTTTTGCATCAAAGGAACTTGAGACAATATTTATCTGCTGGGTTGGAGTAGCTAAAATTCATAGAGTTTTAAAAATTTAAACAAAGTCTTGGATGGAAAGTATATAAATTCAATACAGATGAGAGCAAATACAAAAGTAAAATTTGAAGGGGACTTTTATAAATGTAATGAATAACGCTGTATTGAAAGACTATGGAAAATGTTAAAACAGACAAAACATTAGATTCGCAACATCTTGGAAAGAAGCTTCTAGATTGATAAATAAAACCAAGTTTTGAGAGAGAAGAGGTTTTTTCAGAGAACTTTTCTGCCATTCATATGAAAAAGGAAAAATATGTAATGGATAAACAATTTACATTGGAACAGCAGTTCTTGATTTATCAAAGATATTTGATGTATGCATTATTTGTATATAATGACTTAAAGAAAGAGTTAAGGTGAAAATGTTCATTGTTGTATATGGACACTGATAGTTTTATTCTAGATAAAAAACTGATGATGTTTATAAAGATATGAAGAAAAATATTGAGTATATGATACAAGTAATTTTAGTAAGAAGAGCGAGTTATTTTCAAAAAGATGAAAAAGGTATTGGTAAGTTTAAGGATGAGTTGGGTGGAAAAGTAATGAGTGAGTTTATTGGGATGAGAAGCAAAGTCATATGCTTATAAGTATGGTGATCAGATTGATAAATGGTTAAAGGGAATAAAGAAAATAGTATAAAGAAATCAATAACTTTTAGAATTATTATAATTGTTTGATGAATAAGAAAGAAGAATATAGGAAAATGAATACAATAAGAAGTTATAAACATAAGATATATAGTGAAGAAGTAAATAAAAGGCATTAGGAGCCTTTGATGATAAGAGATTTATTTTAGAAAATGGAATAGATTGTGTTCCATATGGATATTGTATGATAGAGTGAATAGATAGATTGTTTCATATGGACACAAGTTTTTAACGATGGGAAGGTGGGTTAGGGTTTTAAGGGCTACCGCGCGTTTTCACAATATATATAATGGGTCGAACAAGTATTAATCAAACTAAGAGTGGAGAAAAATCTCAGTCTTGGTAATAAAATGGAAAACATAATGAATGTAAATATCAATAGTCTTATTGAAAAATAACTAAACAAATAAGCGAATCAATTTAAAACAATAAGTTAGAGTATGTAAAGAAAATATTAAAGCCTTGAATGGACTGAAAAATTTGATGGTTATCAATTTGAACAATGGAAAAATAATTTACTACAATCTCAAATGATATGCAACTCAGGAGGTGGTCAGATGAATCATTAAGAGAAGTATATCATTCATAATGACACAAAAGGGGTATCTTGAAAAACATTAAAGATTCAAATGTTTTATTTTTAAATATTAGATGGGGATTATTCTGGCAAAGAAATTAAGCTTA
Organism: Eptatretus atami; assembly: GCA_035128595.1. Classification (NCBI taxonomy): domain Eukaryota; kingdom Metazoa; phylum Chordata; class Myxini; order Myxiniformes; family Myxinidae; genus Eptatretus; species Eptatretus atami. Next base: position 4,318,908 of record CM068968.1, read on the forward strand.
TTGAAGGAATTTGAGAATGAAGAAATGTTTATAGGTTCAATGAGTGAGCTAAACAATATGCATTGGTTAATTTGAAAAAGAGTGTCCCTAGGCATTACATGTTTCAGATATTTCTTTAGAATTCACCTTTAACAAATCACATTACTACTTTGCTACTTGAACAAATCTTTATCTTGTCGCATTGGTTATTTGAATAGAGTGCCCCTAGGTTAAAAGGGGAGACACATAAAATATACATTGGGCTAAAAGAAAGGGTTTATTTTTTAGGGAAAAAAATATGAATCGCTGAAAATCCCCCATTCATTACATGGGAAAAGTGGAGCCAGAGTCAGTATACTCACCCTACTGACGTCCTCAAATATTTGACCTTCGTTCCTCAATCGCATATGTTCCTCGATTGAAATGTAATAATAATCTTTACCTTCTACTTCTCCTGGTCGCATTACTCTGGTTGTAGAGACAATACATATCACAGGGTGTGTTTTTCAAAAAAACACGTGTAATCTTTTCATTTTCAGGAACTTCGATTTATGAAAGTTTTTTTCCAGATACAGATTTACCCACAAGATTGATAATAACAACTATTATTTATGT
>CM068968.1:4372279-4382840 GCA_035128595.1 Eptatretus atami
GGGTGGAGTCATCAGCAAAGAGATAATGATGCTTTAATACCTTTCGACCCCTTTATACCCTTCAGATCCCAAATAATTTTGAGGACTCTGTCAATACTTTAAACCCTTTCAGACCATTCAGACCATTATACCCCATTTGGTCCTTTAGACCTTTTACAAACCTTTCGAACTTCAGTCAGACCTTTTAATACCCTTTTCCTGGCGAAAATGAGTCCTGACGAGGGACTGCAATGTGATTTCTCTTTGTAGTGATTTCCCAACACACATGAAGCAAAATGCGGGATTTCGCAATTGGTTTCTGTCCGTCCATTTGTCTTTTCAGTTTATGATCGAGGAACAAGTTATTAAAATCAAATGTTGTATTTTGAACACGAATCGGAACATGAATATGAAGACAAGTCTTTCATTTTCACAGAGGTACTTCGGCTTTGAATTCATCCGATCGCACATGTGCAATGAGGAGGGAGATTTTTACTCTGCCAGCCTGGCAGTCAAACAAAATTGAAAATCATTCCAAACAGGAAACTTACTGTTTTTTAAGATGTCATAAAGGACATCCTTTTTGTAAGGACACCTTTTTTGTAAGGACATTTTCTGTAAGGACATATTTTCTGAAAGGCCCACTTGGCTGTGCCTGGATGGGTTTGAGGGTTGTGGAGTGGCAGCTGAAACCCAAATCCTATCCAGTTTCCGCTTGATGACTCCATCTTTGCTCTTTTCTTCATCGGGTTCCTTCTTGGTCTTCCGTTTGATAATATTGTTACGAATTTCCGCCCGCCGGCGTGCGAACGACCGCGTTTAGCCAATGGCGGCCGTCTCGCCCACCGAACAGACAATCCAGTCGCGGCTTTCCGGATCAACGCCGAAAACCAGCCACGGTGTGTGTTTTTAACCACACCGCAACCTTGTCCATACTCTACCCGCGCGCTACAGGGTCAATCGCCGAATTGTCGATATACCTAATTAATCGCGCGGGGTAGATTACCGAGAGATTGTACCTCAACGGGCGCGCTGGGACATGAGCCGCTTAATGCAGCTCGCTCCGTTTGGGATAACCGAGCGGGGTGTTATCGCGACCCCCGTTGGACCCGATCGCTTTACGGCTATTTAAAAACCAACTATATTCCGAGTACAAGATGGCAGTTCAATTAGGGAAAAGACGCAACGAACGGGGTACATTTAACAAGCACATTTATTACACACGTATGCAGTCAGGTATTCATGCAAGAAAAGCACGTATTCAAGCATGCACATATGCAATTATACAGCAACAAAAACAATGCAAAGGAACTACGACCGTCTATTTATTCTTTACACACTTATCAGTTCTACTTATGGACTTGGCGCACATCATCTCTCACACAAAGAAAAGCAAGGAAAAACCCCTCAAAGACAAGGGGGTCGACTGGACCTCTCGGGTCTTTATGACATGGAGCTTTGAGGACCGAAGGAGCTCAAAGAGGCCACGCAGGTTACCTTCACCTCGCTGGGCGACCCGCGACGTTCCGTCCCCACGGCAGCTAGCGTAACCGCGGCTCGGCCGCGGCCTGGTGATTCGGGCCCCAGCCGGCAACGCCTGAGAGGAACGAACGGGTCTTTGCTCTTTCAGAGTTGATGCTCTCTTTAAGAACCCGTCCGTCCCTCAGCGATGCTCGGACTGTTCCAAGCCCGATCACCTCAGACCGTTCGGTGCTGGTTGGCGAGCTCTCTCCGGCTCTCTCCACGTCCCGCACACGAACACGACGCAGCTCCGCGCGGCACAGCAGGCTTGGCCGTGCTCCCAGCTCGCGTCTCCTCCGCTCTCCTCAGCTTCTCCACCACTGCAGGCTTCAGGCTCCAGGCTCCAGGCGCTCTGACCCCGACAGACACTCCACAGACTGACCGCGCTTGGCGTTCCGCTCGCCCTTTTTAGGGCCCGAGAGACGAGATCTGATCTCCGTACTCTCACCTCTGACCCCACTGGCTCCGCCCTCTCGCTCTCTTGATCCGAATTCCGAGGCAAAGCTTGCACAGAGCGGACGTGCGCAAAGACAGCGACCCTGCGCGGCGAGCGGACGTGCGCGAGAATCACCGACTTGCACGGCGAGGAAACCCCCGCGTCTGCCTGCAGCGATGCGGACTCGCCGTGGCTGGCACCAAGATGGCGTCGTTTCGGAAATGAGGTGAGGCGACGTTGTTCGTGTTGATTTATCGGGGGAGATGTGGTTTAGGGATGGTGAGGAGATGTCGTTGTTGTGAAGGCGTTGTGGAGAGGGTGTTGTGTGGTGGTTGGCGTAGTGGAGAGGTGGTTGGTGGTTGGCATGGTGGAGAAGGTGGTTGGTGGTTGGCGTTGTGGTTGGTCCAAAATAACGATAGTAAAAGAAAACCACTATCTCAAAGATCACAGCCCGGGTGACACGAATAATTCCCTTTAGACAACGGTGGGAGAATCTATCTGAACACGCGACTTATCGGCATAACTGATCTAAGGACCTATATGGTGCTCTGCGAATTTCCACAGCCGTAACAATATTATGTGTTAGATAGGGTGATGTTATGGACACTTGGTAAAACGCCAGTAAAACCTGTAATTTATTTATGCGGCTTTTACAATCTTTATTCGCCCTTGTTGGACTTCGTCTGAAAATGGGGCTTATGGATTTTGTCTCAATTTTCTTGTCCGTGCGTGTATGTGTTCGTCCGCAACCATATCTCGGCCATGTGTGGACCCATTTTAATTCGTACTTTGCACAAAGCCAACACATGAGGGTATACATATGCATGCCATTTTTTTTCGACAGCAGTTCCAACACGGCCAACTGGCAGGCATTTTAGTTGTAAAAAAAAACCCGGCGTCAAACGTCCTCAACCATTGCTCGGACATGCATTTGCCGATGTTCAAACTTGGCACCCAGATAAGGAATGATGGCTTACATATGCATGTCATTGTTTTTTTCAAGATTAGATCCAAGATGGCCAACTGGTGGTCATTTTGTTACTTAAATGTGTCCCCAACCATTTCGCAGACATGCATGGTCCGATTTTGTTCAAACTTGGCACAAGCACATTACATGATGGCAAACACGTGCCCGTCACTTTATTTTATGATCTCAAGGATGGTCGACTGGAACACTGGCGGCCATTTTAGTTGTACATAAATATGTGCTAGCCCTTTAACTCCACACAGTAAAATTAAGAAAACAACCGGGGCTATGACATTTTATGTCATGTTTTTACTTGTTTTATTTAAATTGAATTGTATACATGAACACTGTGCAACACAAATCACCTTCTTAATACTTTCAAGAACCTCCGGTTTTGCATAACTTGGACATGTGGTCTATAAGAGTGGTGCATAAGATTGCTTCAATCGCACTGAGCCTCCATATTTTTTGAACAATCTTCAAAATCATTATTTTATTATAATTGAAGTATAAACTTCAACACTGCGTGGGATATCGTGTTCTTTGAACTCTCTAGTTGACTTTTGCAATTTGTTTCACATGCGTTTGTAAAAGCTGTCAATTTACAGTCATATGATTTATCACTGATTATAATTTACTGTAAACGATGAAAGTCGTGGGGAAAACCCAAACTTTTGCACAGTACTGTATATTTTCATCAATAATATTTTTATACTTTTCTGCAAAAGAACAAATGCATATTGTTACGGTTGTGGGAGTAGATGGAGGAATTTAATTGGGAATTTAGGATTGAATGGAGTTGTTTGGTCCGTGGACATATAGGAAACATCTCGATGCAATTAAGTAGGGAAACTGTGAGCTCAAGTATTACGTGTCACCACACAGGGGGTGGTGTCGTGTTAATTAGCTAGGGTTTAAGATTGTCCCCTTGTGACTTTTCCCTATGTTTTTACATTTCAAGATCGGCAATAACGGTGGGGAAACACATCCCTAAAACAAATACAGGCAAACATGCCGAGCAGGCAGAAGTCCCGCCTCCATGGGTGACAGCGGGTGAAGTCATGCCCCCGAGGCTGATGATTGATGGGCGTGACGTCAGAGGCTAGCCAGGCGTGCGGAGTGGACAGAGGCCCTGCCTTCCCGGGTTTTGTTTGAGCAGGCCACACCCCGGAGGAGGAAGCGGTGGTTAGGTGTGACGTCGAGAGGAGAGTGGATTTCAGCATGAGCGCACGCATGAGGCAGAGTTGAATTGAGGGAAGGAACACACGTGGTCAAGAAAGAACGAAGTTAGGAGATGGCCTGTAAGAACAGGGCTTTACGGCTGGCTTTGCTTCGACGCATGAACTAGACGGCACGATTCTTGTATTCATGTTGAAGCGAGTTAACTCGCGTGATGAAGCAAGACGCTGGCCTTTGGCTCTTGGCTGAGTCATGAGAAATGGACCCCAAGCTTCGTGTACGATGGGTGGCGAGTCGGTGAGGATGATCGACATGCTGGGTGGCTGCACGGAGTCTCTGAGCGTTGGTTTTGAATGCCGCTCGCAGATTGCTTGGCGTACATTTGCCCTGCTACGAGAGAAGCGACTTGGCATCATTTTGCACGTCTGCACGTCCTGATGGATGCGCCTTGATTCCAAGTTCCACAATGACCATCTCTGGGCCAAGCTAAGCATAATAATAAAAGGAGGGATTTTATTTTCTTTTATTTTGTTTCCCTTTGTCTGTATTTGAGTCTGAGTGTAGAGGCGCCTCGACTTTATGTTATTGTCCTTTATAAGCATTTGTATATTTTCATTAAATGTGTTCATTTTAAGTAACTGTATCCATGTATTTGTAGTGGGATTCAAGTATAACTCTCCCCTGTGCATCCATTACTGTGTTTTGTTCTCCTCCGTCCCTCTGCCATTGCTCACTTTTCCCGCGTGCGTGCATTAATCTCCAAGAGTTTCAGCTGTAGGCCTCAAAGGGAGAAACACGACCGTCCGGGGACTGGCGGCGTTAACCGCCCGTCACCACAATTTGGGACGGGGGGTTAACCTTGGCCGCCACCCCCGCAACAATATGTACATATTTGCGTACGTTTGTCAGAATGACAAACAACAACGAGTGTTGTGCAGAATTTGCTTTTTTTTCTTTTCTTCTTTTTTACAGGTCATGTGATGTTGTATTTACAGGTGGATCCATTGAATCGACAACGAAGACTGCACTGACTTTTATGAAAGGCTCAGACACGCGCCTGCAGGAGTTGCCAACTGAAACAAACAAGAGGACGTTTTACGAACAGGCCAAACTGAATAATGAACTGTTTGCAGAGAATAATTTTCAGAAGTCTCACAAAAGAAAGAAAACTGAGCATCAATACACATGCAAAACTTGTGGAAAATCATTCAATCAGTTATCCCACCTTAAAACGCATGTGAGAATTCACAGTGGAGAACGCCCGTACAAATGCACAGTTTGTGGAAAATCTTTTAATCAGTCATCCACCCTTAATTCACACATGAAAATTCACAATGGAGAACGCCCACACGAATGCACAGTTTGTGAAAAAACTTTTATTCATTCATTCACCCTTAAGTCACACGTGATAATTCACAATGGGGAACGCCCATACAAATGCACAGTTTGTCGAAAATCTTTTAATCGGTCATCCACTCTGAAAATACACATGAGAATTCACAATGGAGAACGCCCATACAAATGTACAAGTTGTGAAAAATCCTTTATTCATTCAGGCAGCTTTCAAATACACATGAGAATTCACAATGGAGAACGCCCATACAAATGTACAAGTTGTGGAAAGTCTTTTAATTGGTCATCCGACCTTAAAACACACCTGAGAATTCACAGTGGAGAACGCCCTTACAAATGCAGAAGTTGTGGAAAATCTTTCAATCGGTCATCCAACCTGAAATCACATGTGAGAATACATAATGGTGAACGCCCATACAAATGTACAGTTTGTGGAAAATCTTTTAATCAGTCAACTCACCTAAAATCACACGTGAAAATTCACAACGGAGAATGCCCACACAAATGTACAGTTTGTGGAAAATCTTTTAATCGGTCATCCACTCTGAAAACGCACATGATAATTCACAGTGGAGAACGCCCGTACAAATGCACAGTTTGTGGAAATTCTTTTAATCGGTCATCCACCCTGAAAACGCACATGATAATTCATAGTGGAGAACGCCCGTACAAATGCACAGTTTGTGGAAAATCTTTCAATCAGTCAACTCACCTAAAATCACATGTGAGAATTCACAGTGGAGAACGCCCATTTCAGTGCACAATTTGTAGAAAATCTTTTAATCGGTCATCCAACATGAAAACGCACATGATAATTCATAATGATGAACGCCCATACAAATGCACAGTTTGTGGAAAATCTTTTATTCAGTCATCCATCCTGAAACGACACGTGATGATTCACAATGGTGAGTTCCCGTACAAATGCACAGTTTGTGGAAAAGCTTTTAATCAGTCATGTTACCTAAAATCACACGTGAGAATTCACAATGATGAACGCCCATATAAGTGCACAGTTTGTGGAAAACCTTTTAATCGATCAGCCACCCTGAAAACACACCTGGCAATTCACAGTGGTGTGCGCCCACACAAATGCACAAGTTGTGGAAAATCTTATATTCAGTCATCCACCCTTAAAACGCACATGAGAATTCACGATGGTGAACACCCGTACAAATATTCCATTTGTGGAAAATCTTGTCATAAGTCATCCGACCATAGAACATACAAGACAATACACAATGACCATAAAAATGCACCGTTTGTGGAGAATCTTTTAATCGGTCATCTCACCTGAAAAAGCACGTGAAAATTCACAATGTAGATCAAGGAGATGACAAACAAAGAGAAATAGAGAATGTTCATACAAATGCAAGTTTTGTGAAAAACCTTCATTAAATCATGTGAGCCCAGGAAACACTTTTTTGTTTTGTTTTTTTATCTGTAGTCGAGGCTCTTGGAAGAGCTCGTATTAGTACAGTCTTTGGATCAGAATACAGCAGGACAAAAAGGACCAGTTGAGAGAGGGGGAAACACTAACAGCAGAGTTAAGTCCAAGATCGAGGCATACTTGGACAAACAATGGGTGTGGGGAGGAATGAGAGGCATGGGGATGAAGAGGGTGAACAATATGCGTGCAGACGGAAAATTGCAGGAAGGAAAGCTGGAAATTTGGAAGGACGAGGGATTGGATAAAGAGGATTTTCCAGTGACAGAGATCATTTATGAAGATCAAGAATAGGACTGGCCTGAGAACACAATTTGTGGAAAAAATTTTAATCAGTTATGCCACCTGAAAAAGCACTTGAGAAGTCACACTCGACAATGTCCACACCGATGTACAATTCACACAAGATCTAAAGGCCCTGTCACACGTTGACGATTTAGCCAGCGTATGCCGACGTATGAAAAATTTGTCTGAAACGCTGGCACACGTCGATACGTATGGGTAAGTTTTGTATACGTTAAGAGCACGCTGGCATACGTCGTAGTACGCCGAGCTGTTAGACAAATTTTCCATGCTTGAAATTTTTCGACGTATGCCAGCGTATGACTCACACGTTCCGCATAACGCTGGCCATAAGTTGTAGGCACGTTACGCGATCGTCGACACACGTTACTTGTAAGTTACTCATAAGTCGAAACACGTCGAGGTGATGTTTAGCATACCCGAAACTTATTTCTAACCTATGAGTAACGTGTTGTAGGCACGTTACGCGATCGTTGACACACGTCGACACACGTTACTTGTAAGTTACTCATAAGTCGAAACACGTCGAGGTAATGGTTACCGTCAGTGTTCCAGACTCCCTGGTTTTTTTTTTTTTTTTTTTTCTTCGGTATGACGGTGATGTTGACACTTCGATTTCTAGTGTGGTTATAATATAATATAATTAATAGGCTGCCGCTCAACGATTTAAATCATAACCGCACTAGAAATCGAAGTGTCAACATCACCGTCATACCGAAGAAAAAGAAAAAAAAAACAGGGAGTCTGGAACACTGACGCTAACCATTACCTCAACGTGTTTCGACTTATGAGTAACTTACAAGTAACGTGTGTCGACGTGTGTCAATGATCGCGTAATGTGCCTACAACTTATGGGCAGCGTATGCGGAACGTGTGTGTCATACGCTGATACGTCGAAAAATTTTCAACATGCTGAAATTTGTCGACATACTCGGCATACTACGATGTATGCCAGCGTGCTTCAGCGTGCTATTAATGTATACAAAACTTACCCATAACGTATTCGACGTGTGCCAGCGTATTCGGCAAATTTTTCATACGTCGGCATACGCTGGCTAAAACGTCAAGGTGTGACAGCGGCTTGACACTTCGATGTCTAGTGCGGTTATGATTTGAATCGTCGAGCCGCAGCCTATTAATAGCCCTACGCCACGTGATCGTCGGCGATATGCTGCGCACGCTATGCATAAGTTAGACTATCGTTGGGCATAGGTTGTGAACGCCGACAACACGCTCAGCATTCGTTGATATATTTTCTATATGTTATCGAAACGTTCTGTGTACGTTATTAATACGTTATGCATACGTCCAACTCGTTATGAATACGTCCAAAACTGGAAAAAAAACATCAATAGTTCAGCGTACGCCAGCGTTTTACATACATTTGATACCTTGCCATACGCTCGCTAAAACGTCAAGGTGTGACAGGGCCCTTACACTCGATCATCATGCATTAAAACACAGTACCACATTACCCATTGGGTGATTGCTTCAGGCACCCCCTACATGTGGGCGCGCACACAACCACACACACACAACAACCCACACAACACACACACACACACACACACACACACCACACACTCTAAAGCATTTTTAATTGAGTAAACATAGACATGCAATTATGTAAAGAATTAATTGTGAACTCAACTGCCCTCTCTCCCTCTGAAAGTCCCTCTCCACAAAGCCTTAACGCCACCCCTCTCAACCTGAAGGCATCAATAGCCTCCCCACTTCAATCTGTCAAACCCCTCCCCATCACAACTCTTCAACCCTCTCCCCTGACATATCTGTCCCATCTTTACTCCTCATCCTCGTCCCGCTCATAGAAGCAAAACAGGCATTCCCACATCGGAACAGCAGAATATTTAATGCTTTCTGTTCCCCCATGAGTCTATCACCGACTACAAAGAAACCCATTAACTCCCAATTTTAAGAGAAAATAGTCGGAAATAACAGCAAGCACCTCTGTAACCACTGCAGTACAATCGTTGCTTGAGAGAATGTCACATAGTTATTTGGGCAGTTTATACACACCAGAACTATCTTAACAAGGGCTGTAATGCCTATCGGATCAAAATCCTTTTAATTGCTGCTTTACTCATTTTACACTGAAGGGAAAAATTATAGGGAGGGCATGGCAATTGTGAATATGACGTCTTTGACTTCGTATCATTAACATGGCGGCCGTATTATAGAAATTGTGGGTGGAGTCAGGCGAACTGTCCAACCAGTGGGAGAAACATTCCCATATACAAGGATGGATGCATGCACACATGTTTCCTTTTATAGCACAGACATGAGAAGTAATAAAAGTGAGTGCTCAGACAATTGTACAATTTGTGGAAAATCCTTCAAGCAATCAGCACCCCTTGATACACAGAGGAATCAGGCAATCTTAAAACACATGAGAAATCAGAATAGATATGAGTACACTGAGCAGAGAGACTTAAGTGTATGTAGCTTTGTGGGCATTTACCTTATCAGCTGAGGGGCCTTCCACAATGCATAGTAAAAACATTTGAGTACTTTTCATCTCAATCAGCTCACATTACCATGTTCTGTGATCATTGCATTACATAATTAGTTTCAAGTTAATTTATTTTGTGTGCACAAACTGATTGGTTGATTGATTTGTGCTCTGTCTTAAGGCAGGTCCTTGGCTGCTTGGCAAGGGTGATACTGGTTGGTTTTCCATTGCCTTTCAAGCAGTTAGTCATGTCAGGAATTTGTAATTTGGCTGGAGTGCCAGTGATAGTTCAATTACTCTTAGTGAAGGACACTGTAGGATCTTTAACATCCACCATCTAATGATAGCAAATGGGCCATTCGGCTTAATGTCCCTCTGACGGATGGCACACACATTGAATCACCCTGCCTGTGAAGCACTGGCATGAAACTCATGTGTCCACCTTACCTTGCCTAATGTGGTGCGGTGTGCACAGCGGCGTATCTTTTATGCTGAGATGCATATGATGAGCACTGTGCTTCGTGTACTTGATCAAACTTTCCCTGAATCCATGACGATTTGCTGATGTTTTTTAAAAAGTTCATTATTATGTTACTGCAACATAATCTATGTCCACAAAGTGAAGTTGGAGGTTGGGAGAGAAAACAAAAAAGAAATTAGCCAGAAAACAAAACAACAGAAAACAATTAGAATTACCCTTTATAATTACACTTTAGAATTACACTTTAGAATTACCCTTTAGAATTACACTTTAGAATTACCTTTTAGAATTACACTTGAGAATTACACTTTAGAATTACACTTTAAAATTACCTTTTAGAATTACACTTCAGAATTACCCTTCACAATTACACTTTAAAATTAGACTTTAGAATTACCCTTTGGAATTACACTTCAGAATTACAC
>CM068968.1:4403754-4416961 GCA_035128595.1 Eptatretus atami
CTCCCGCCTCTCCTCTCTCACCCTCTGCTCTCACCCCCTATCCTACCCCTCTCTCTCCTCCCAACCCTCCCACCCTCTCTCCCACTCCTCTCCTTCCGTACTCTCCTCTCCCTCCGTCCTCTCCTCTCCCTCTGTTCTCTCCTCTCCCCCCCCTCTCCGTCCACTCCTCTCCCTCATCCTCTCCTCCCCCTTCCTTCTGTCCTTCATCACCCCTCCTGTTCTGCTGCCCTCTCCCCTCCTTCCATCCTCCTCGCCCTCCTCGTTCCTCACTCTCTCCCTCCTCCGTTCCGTCCGCTCCTCTCCTCCTCTGTTCCGTCCGCTCCTCCCTTCCCTCCAATTCTCTCCTCTCCTTTCTCTCCGTTCCTGTCGTCCTCTCTCCTTCCCTCCGTTCCGTTCTGCTCCTCTCCACCTTCCCTCCATTCATTCCACTGCCTCTCACTTCCCTCCGTCCTCTCCTCTCCCTTCCCTCTGTCCTCTCTCTCCCTTCCCTCCGTCCTCTCCTCTCCCTCCTCTGTTCCGTCCTCTCCTCCCCTTCCCTCCATTCTATCCGCTCCTCCTCACTTCCTCCCTCTCCTTCGCTCTGTTCTCAGCCCCTTGCCGCTCCTTCCTTTCCCCTCTCTCCTCTCATCTCACCCTGCTTAATATTCCTGTCTTGCGAAGTGAACGGGTTGGTTTTTGCTAGTAATTAAATAAGGCAGTTAATTTCTTCAAAGTGGGGTGTTTTAGGAGTTCCCTTAGTATGCCATGCAAAGTTTCAGGCTGCTGGGTTTCATGGTTTTGGAGTTATGAGGACGGAACACACACAACACACACACACACCACACAATACCACACACACAACACACACACACACACACACACACACACCGACGTTCATTGGAATAGACAGTGATCTTCGTTATTATTTAGAAGGGGGGGGGCACTTTTGCCGATGAGGCATCAGTGTGAGAGCGCGCAACCACCTGCAGAATTGCGTCACGGCCTCTTTTCGACCCGACCTCCACATACTCTTCTTCGTTGTGGTTTACTGGGCTGCAAGCATGATTGTTTATACACCGCACCATATCCTGATGTGGGTGATGTTACTTTTATGCTTCGCGTTGCAACACTCTGTGAAACCATTGTTGGGTCAATTTTGATAGTGTTTATGGGGGACTTGTGACGTCAGGGGCGTTTTCCACGTTTGTGGATTGTCGGCAAACGTCGGGGCCACACTTTCGGCCACCAGGGGCCACCAGTGGCTTGCGGGCCCGAGCAATGAAGAACAGGGGGGAGAGATTGGCAGTTTGTACTGAGCTTTTATTCACTCACCATCACCAAACAGTAAATTGCTCTTATCAACAAAGTTGAATCCCGAACCGGCGAAAGAACTGTCATCGCGGTGTTTCACTCGGCAGTGTGTGTGTGTGTGTGTGTGTGTGTGTGTGTGTGTGTGTGTGTGTGTGTGTGTGTGTGTGTGTGGGTGTTGTGTGTGTGTGGTGTGTGTGTGTGTGTGTCCGTAAGGGCCATCCCAATCTGCCACCATTAGTTGACAGACGTTAAAGACCCATGTGTTCATTCTCAAAGAGTAGGCGAGCTATTACCGGCGCCATGGCCAAATTTCAAATTCCTGCCCAAACCAGCAGGGGGGCACTGCATCACCGTACAACCGTGCTCCGTCCGAGAAATGATGCCAACAAATAGCACAGGCTGCAGTCGAAATGAATGAATGTCTGACTCCACCGCACTGTACCTATTGACAACAACAACGAAACACAAGTCAACAATCAACACCACATTGTCCACCAAGCTACGGTCTCAATGTTCTCTCGAGGTCTTCAGACACCTGGAGGAAGGTGTATTTCCAGCTTGGCAAGTCGGACTGCATTTCCCTTCGTTTTTATTCAGGGATGAATATTTTTGTGGAAGATAGTTTTAATTTGAAGTAATGTTCTTGGTAATACACGATCGTGGGGATGAGGGGGATTCGAGAGAAGTAACAAATATTATAATAGAAAAGAGAAGAAGAAGAAGAGTCGAACGTGAATCCGAGTTCCCGGGACACGAACAGCGAAAGAAATTTCCTGAAGCGAGTTGTGAGGAGAGGAAATGTTTGTGAAGATTTCTGTTTTTAAACATCTTCGTGAGTATCCTGAAGCTCGTGGTATAGGCGGTGTTGTGCACGTAGTGTACTTTCGGATGTTTCCATGGTTTCACCTTTTGTTATATTCAGCATCAGGGTTCAGTTTATTATGATTGTTAGATGTGGAAACAAGGTCATTATAACTGTCTGTGGAGATTCTTTGGCCTTGTTAGATATTTGGCATCGCCTTGTCAGGAATGCATCGTGTGGATATGGAATTGGGAAGGAGTGGTGTCCAACAACTAACAAGGACTAATATTTGGCCTGTTAGTTATTGTGCATCACTCATTACAATTACATAACGAGGTGATGCATGACGTCATCGCCGGGCGACGAAGGACGGGAGTACAGTACTTGGTTTTTAACTCTTCTTTCTTTCTCCGGGTGATATCTCAGCGAGCGAGAACGAGGAGCGAGGAAGCTGAAATTTGGGCACAAAAGTGAAGATATGTGCTTTGGCAAAAATAATATATTGGCTTGCTCTGAGAGCACCCTATTCTGGACATTTCCATCTGTCTGTCTGTCCGTGAGAACTTTGGTCAAGCCTAGGGCTAAACCACTCAACCGATTCCAATGAAATTTGGTAGGTAGGACCAATATTTCTGGGAATCGTGTGCTTTCGAATATGGGACCCGGGCCCTAGCAACGGCATAGCAACGCCTTTTAAAGTGGTCAAAAATAAAAAAAAAATTCGAAAAATCGAAGCTTAGAGTTCTGTGCGCAATCTATCTAGCTTCCTTCATGCCAATTTGCAGCCCTAACAAAAAATATTTGTAGGAGGAGATAGGTTTTGGGCGAGTACATGTCAACATTTCAGAAACGGTTAATTGCGAATATCTCTAAGAGAAAGAGTCTGATTTTGATGAAACTTGGGTGAAATGTGTACAATGTGGCTAGCATGTACACAAAAATGAATGGTTGCTATGCAACCTCCGTTGCTTAGCAACAGCTAAAATACTTTATCGTACATCGTACACTATTGTGGACTGTACAAAAAAATCAATACCTCCGAAACTGGACCTCCGAGGGACCTGTTTTTTTTTGTGCCCAAGGAGAATGTCTTACAGCATCATATAAAAAAATAAAATCTTTAGCGAATAGATAAATAGAATTCCCAGGGCTGCCATTTGTTAGAGTCTCTTTGGAAACATGCCCTGATGAATTTCACAAGGCGGGTTTCTGGCACAAACTATAAGAGGGCTGTGATAATCATATTTATTGTGCTAAACTGATTGATAGCATGTACATGAATATCGATCGGCTAGTCGCGTCGGCCAGCTTTCCATCTAGAGGCGAGCAGCCATGTCGCCTACCGGCTTGTATTTTTATTTTTTGATTATCATATTTTTTATTAATTACTTTTTATTACCGATTTATTAATTCCTTATTATTTTCTTTCTCATCTGGGCAGTATCTCAGCCACCTTTTGAGCGAAGATGCTGATACTTGGGCACAACAATGACCAAGTGATTTGGCTCTAAAGGGTAATTTTGCTTTTTTGATTAATCAATTAATTGTTTTTATTTTCCAATTAATACTCCATTTTCAAAAAGTTTACAGATTCGGATGAAACGGTGGTGGTTTTGGTATGCTGTTAGCCATTGATTTGATAAATTAAAAACAAGCCGGGAGGCGACGATGGTTCACAGGCATATTGAACAATGTCACGATAGGTACAATTGAGTTAGTGGAAGCTTTTGAGGAAGCCCTACCGTAAACACCCTATCTTTTCCGTCAAAAATTGACCAAATCAAATCGGATTTTTTATATATGTTGTACTTATGGACATTACGCACAGTTTCTAAGAAATGAAATTGCCGAGAAAAAAAAAGTTCAAGTGAGCGTGGCTCCGCCCACAAGGGCGCGTGGGACGGACGCCCCTCATACAAAAAGACACAACTAGACCATGATATCTAGCTTGTGTCCAAGTTTCATCAAGATCGCATCAACGTCACGGAGCTATGCTCGGAGATAGTCACAAACAGACAGACACACAGACAACAACGAAAATAGTGGTGACTGCTAACCGCCTGCGAACCAATTTTAACAATTACCTATTTATTTTAATGATGCAATTAATTAATCCATCAATTATTGTACACGCTCCCAATTCCATCTCCATGTGGCGCACAGCGAGTAAGTAATTGTCATGTCCAGCCGGTTACCACCAGCCTTGGACAGATAGCCGGACGGTCTCAACTCCGAGGTGAACAGCCAAAATTCTTTAGCGGTTATGGCGAGCGCAGGAAGGAAAGCAGCGAAGGCTCTTACCTTTACAGAAGCACACGGGTTTATTCTCGAACCCCACAACAAATAAACGAACACATGAAAATTCAACAATAATGGTTTAATGAAAATACATCAGAGGTGAAAATGAAAGGTAAGGTAAAACTAAATCCAAATTGAGACCTCTCCACTCAGTCACAAAAACAGACAAGTGGAAAGATAAAATAAAAGAAAATCCCCCCTTTATGCCAGCAATCAGCTTTGCGTCCAGAGATGACCTTTACGAGCCTGGTGATCATTGAACTGCGAAGACGCCGTGTGGGAAGCACACAAGATGGTGTGAAGTCGCTCTCCGCTTGCGCCACGTAAGTGAGTAACTCATGCGGGCAGTCCTCTTCGCTCTTCAGTTCGTCCAAAATGGCAAGAGCCCATGAAACGCCGTCACTCTTCCTTCTCATGATCGAAATTGCCAACACCGTTTCTTCTCGGTACCAGATTCACACACACACCAAATGGTGACACCTTCCTCCTCAACTGTATAATAAGGGAGACTTCTGAGTAGAACTGAGAGACGTGCTCTTCTCCTTCCCTCCCTTTTCTCCAAAGCGCACAAACTCCATGACCACCCGAACAGACAATCGTTAGCGTTTGCTCATCACAAACGGGCAAAATTGCGCGCCCGAACAACGAAATCGCACAGCATTCTTGTCCCATGTCCAAAAGAGAAACCCAAGAGAGAGAAGAGAGAGAGAGAAACTCTTTCGTTCAACCACCGTTTCTCACTCGAACCTGCTCTCCATGACATCATACCCAACCAAATCATGAACCTTGGAGCCGTGGCCTGCCGTTACGATTCCTGGGAGGCAGGGTTTAGCCTGCTCGGAAACGTTCGGGCTTCGTTGGCAGCTGTTTAGCCGTTGTTGTTGTTGTTGCAAAAAGTTGTTTCTTTATGGCCGGCCCCATAAATGCAAAAATGTAGGAAAAGGTCACAAGGGGCATTTCACATACTGGGAAAACTAGCCTTAGCCCTATCAAGTTAACAAAACACCACCCCCAATGTGGTGACATAAACAATATTAAGCTCACAGTTTTATCCACTTAAATATACATAGAGTATGTTTTCCTACCATTCCACGGACCATTGCTTTCCAATACAATCCTATCTTTACGATGGGATTCCTCCATGTACCCCCACAAACGTAGCAGTATCATTTGTACACATTAACCTTAGAAAGTACAAATTGTACGCGTAAAACTAAGTAGCATTTGTACACGTTCACCTCAGAAGTGCACCGTTCCCTCCTAATTCCCATCTCCATGTGCTGCAAAGGCGGCAATCGCCAGCCGCCAAAGGCGCCCCAGCAATGTTGCGCGCTGGAGGATTTGTTTTTTATTTATATTTGGCATTGGATGGTGTCTTTGAATGTACGTTGACTTGTTGTATACCTTTTTCCGCGTTGTTTTATCTGACAACCAATATGGAAAATGTGCACTACATCATGGGAATGAAACCCCTCTATTGAACAGCCTGCTTGGGGATCACAATTAAGTATACAGCTGTGATAAGATGATTCGTTATTAATATGAAGACATTGTGAACAAATAAACATATTAAACTAGAAATCACTCCAGAGTGACATTTGGTGAAACTGAATGAACTGTAACGTACTCGGTGGAGTGCACACCTCCACCAGACTGAACCGTAGAGGTTTTTGTGAAAGGCACCACTATCCCATTGATAACTGTATCTGAACCAAAGTCAAATTGGCTTGTTTTCTTATCACCAAAACAACTCATTCACCTTGTTTATTGTCAGGTCAGGCCAGTTTAGATCTGTGACTTGCTGCAGGTATCATGTAAACCTGTACTATCCTGTTTTAATGATCGGGTTGTCGGCGACTAAACCATCCCCTCCACCAGGTTCCTGGTGAGTAAGGTGTATGGATATGGACACCCAGCAGGGATTAAAAACAAAATCTGTTAAAGCCGCTGTCACACCTTGACGATTTAGCCAGCGTATGCCGACTATGAAAAATTTGTGCTAAAACGCTGGCACACGTCGAATACGTTATGGGTAAGTTTTGTATACGTTAAGAGCACGCTGGCATACGTCGTAGTAACGTGGCATACGTCGAAGTACGCCGAGGCTCGTCGACAAATTTTAACATGCTCAAAATTTTTCTACGTTGCCACCGTATGATCACACGTACCGGCATACGCTGGCCATAAGTTTTTAGGCACGTTACGCGATCGTTGACACACGTCGACACACGTTACTTGTAAGTTACTCCATAAGTCGAAACAGTCGAGGTAATGTTTAGCGTAGCCGAAACTTATTTTAACCTAATGAGTAACGTGTTGTAGGCACGTTACGCATCGTTGACACACGTCGACACATGTTACTTGTAAGTTACATAAGTCGAAAACAATCAAGGTTGTTTAGCGTACCCGAAACTTTATTTCTAACCTATGAGTAACGTTGCTTTGAACTATGTGTAAGGTTATCTCCAATGCACATTGACGGTACGTAGACGTATTGACGTCTTCTGGACGACCGCAGAACTTACTGAACGTGTTTTCTAACTTACAGCTACCGTTTAATGGCGTATTGGAGCGTTTACGGGGATTGGTATATAAAAATGGGGTTCACACAGGAGGAACCCATCAAGTGTTTCAGACTCCGTGGTGAGTACATGTCCATGTCATCCGAGATATGGAGGATCCGGCAAGGCTGAGACGACAATACCTACCTGTCCTCCCACATCAACATGACCTCATCGATTTGCACATGTACCAGTTGCGTGCCGAATAGAGCCAGGAAGAAGAAGAGGTGAACGGAGGAGAAGGAACTGGGTGAGACATGGATCGGGAGGCGACGGCAGTTTGGCATTATGACCAGCTCATGGTGAAACTCCGTAACGAGGACCCAGACATCCTTCACCAACTTCCTGTGTATGCCCCCAGCGTGTTCGACGGCTGCTAGCCAGAGTGGGTCAAGGATAACCAAGCAGTACAACCTTCTACAGGGATCCGCTTGAGCCTGGCATGAGCTGGCCACTGACTTTGCGTCACCTGCCTCTCGGAAACAAGTATGCCTCGATGAAGTTCGGATGAGGGTCCTCTTAACACCCAGTCCCTAGTGGTCAGACAAGTCTGTAAGCCATTATGACGAATACGTGGATGAGGTGCTGGTTTGCCCAAGTAACTCCTGATGGTTGGTGCGCCATAGCTGACAAGTTCTTCCAAGATGGAACTTTCCCCCATACATGTGGGGCACTTGAAAAGGAAGCACGTGGCTGCCGCTGTCCTCCAAAGAGTGGGTCCCAATACTTCAACTATAAGGATCTACTCTATTGTTCTGAGGTGGCTTGTGGATGCTGACTACAAAATCATTTGGGCAGATGTCGGCGGTACTGGATCAGCATCAGATGCCCAGATATACAATGACTGTGAGCTGAAGGAATGCGCTGAAGATGGTACCCTTGGTTTTCCCTGACCCTGAGCCTCTTCCAAACGACAACCGGATGTACCTTAATTCTTCCTCGTTGACGATGCCTTTGCCTTACGACCAACCATGATGAAGCCATAACAGCCCCGGGGTCTGACGAATGAGCAACGCTTTCAACTACAGGCTTAGCCGAGCAAGGAGGGTAGTAGAAAATGCATTCGGCATCTTGGCTAACAGATTCCAGGTTCTTGCTGAGTACCATGCAGCATCACCCCCTGTCAAGCTCATTGTCAAAGCATGCGTGATCCTGCACAACCTCATGAGGACCAGGTAATTCATGTTTACATAGCATATATTATACAGTAATACAATGCAATTTAACTTTTAGCATATGCTTATAAAAATTATATGATTTACCTTAAATGTTATATGTATCATTTGTTACTTTTTATTGTACAGCGCATTAGAATATATGTTTTATTATAGGTGCCGCTTTATAATTATAAATAAAATTCAAATTCCAGGTAGCGCAGGACTAATTTCGATGTTTCCATGGTTCACCTTTTGTTATATTCAGCATCAGGGTTCAGTTTATTATGATTGTTAGATGTGAAACAAGGTCATTATAACTGTCTGTGGAGATTCTTTGGCCTTGTTAGATATTTGGCATCGCCTTGTCAGGAATGCATCGTGTGGATATGGAATTGGGAAGGAGTGGTGTCCAACAACTAACAAGGACTAATTATTTGGCCTTGTTAGTTATTGTGCATCACTCATTACAATTACATAACGAGGTGATGCATGACGTCATCGCCGGGCGACGAAGGACGGGAGTACAGTACTTGGTTTTAACTCTTCTTTCTTTCTCCGGGTGATATCTCAGCGAGCGAGAACGAGGAGCGAGGAAGCTGAAATTTGGGCACAAAAGTGAAGATATGTGCTTTGGCAAAAATAATATATTGGCTGCTCTGAGAGCACCCTTATTCTGGACATTTCCATCTGTCTGTCTGTCCGTGAAACTTTGGTCAAGCTAGGGCTAAACCACTCAACCGATTCCAATGAAATTTGGTAGGTAGGACCAATATTTCTGGGAATCGTGTGCTTTCGAATATGGGACCCGGGCCCTAGCAACGGCATAGCAACGCCCTTTAAAGTGGTCAAAAAATAAAAAAAAAATTCGAAAAATCGAAGCTTAGAGTTCTGTGCGCAATCTATCTAGCTCCTTCATGCCAATTTGCAGCCCTAACAAAAAATATTTGTAGGAGGAGATAGGTTTTGGGCGAGTACATGTCAACATTTCAGAAACGGTTAATTGCGAATATCTCTAAGAGAAAGAGTCTGATTTTTGATGAAACTTGGGTGAAATGTGTACAATGTGGCTAGCATGTACACAAAAATGAATGGTTGCTATGCAACCTCCGTTGCTTAGCAACAGCTAAAATACTTTATCGTACATCGTACACTTATTGTGGACTGTACAAAAAAATCAATACCTCCGAAACTGGACCTCCGAGGGACCTGTTTTTTTTTGTGCCCAAGGAGAATGTCTTACAGCATCATATAAAAAAATAAAATCTTTAGCGAATAGATAAATAGAATTCCAGGGCTGCCATTTGTTAGAGTCTCTTTGGAAACATGCCTGAAATTTCACAAGGCGGGTTTCTGGGCACAAACTATAAGAGGGCTGTGATAATCATATTTATTGTGCTAAACTGATTGATAGCATGTACATGAATATCGATCGGCTAGTCGCGTCGGCCAGCTTTCCATCTAGAGCGAGCAGCCATGTCGCCTACCGGCTTGTATTTTTATTTTTTGATTAATCAATTATTTTATTAATTACTTTATTATTACCGATTTATTAATTCCTTATTATTTTCTTTCTCATCTGGGCAGTATCTCAGCCACCTTTTGAGCGAAGATGCTGATACTTGGGCACAACAATGACCAAGTGATTTGGCTCTAAAGGGTATTTTGCTTTTTTGATTAATCAATTAATTGTTTTATTTTCCAATTAATTACTCCATTTTCAAAAAGTTACAGATTCGGATGAAACGGTGGTGGTTTTGGTATGCTGTTAGCCAATTGATTGATAAATTAAAAACAAGCCGGGAGGCGACGATGGTTCACAGGCATTATTGAACAATGTCACGATAGGTACAATTGAGTTAGTGGAAGCTTTTGAGGAAGCCCTACCGTAAACACCTATCTTTTCCGTCAAAATTGACCAAATCAAATCGGATTTTTTATATGTTGTACTTATGGACATTACGCACAGTTTCTAAGAAATGAAATTGCGAGAAAAAAAAAGTTCAAGTGAGCGTGGCTCCGCCCACAAGGGGCGTGGGACGGACGCCCCTCATACAAAAAGACACAACTAGACCATGATATCTAGCTTGTGTCCAAGTTTCATCAAGATCGCATCAAACGTCACGGAGCTATGCTCGGGAGATAGTCACAAACAGACAGACACACAGACACAACGAAAATAGTGGTGACTGCTACCGCCTGCGAACCAATTTTACAATTACCTATTTATTTTAATGATGCAATTAATTAATCCATCAATTATTGTACACATCTCCCAATTCCATCTCCATGTGCGGCACAGCGAGTAAGTATTGTCATGTCCAGCCGGTTACCACCAGCCTTGGACAGATAGCCGGACGGTCTCAACTCCGAGGTGAACAGCCAAAATTCTTAGCGGTTATGGCGAGCGCAGGAAGGAAAGCAGCGAAGGCTCTTACCTTTACAGAAGCACACGGGTTTATTCTCGAACCCACAACAAATAAACGAACACAATGAAATTCAACAATAATGGTTTAATGAAAATACATCAGAGGTGAAAATGAAAGGTAAGGTAAAACTAAATCCAAATTTGAGACCTCTCCACTCAGTCACAAAAAACAGACAAGTGGAAAGATAAAATAAAAGAAAATCCCCCCTTTATGCCAGCAATCAGCTTTGCGTCCAGAGATGACCTTTACGAGCCTGGTGATCATTGAACTGCGAAGACGCCGTGTGGGAAGCACACAAGATGGTGTGAAGTCGCTCTCCGCTGCGCCACGTAAGTGAGATAACTCATGCGGGCAGTCCTCTTTCGCTCTTCAGTTCGTCCAAAATGGCAAGAGCCCATGAACGCCGTCACTCTTCCTTCTCATGATCGAAATTGCCAACACCGTTTCTTCTCGGTACCAGATTCACACACACACCAAATGGTGACACCTTCCTCCTCAACTGTATAATAAGGGAGACTTCTGAGTAGAACTGAGAGACGTGCTCTTCTCCTTCCCTCCCTTTTCTCCAAAGCGCACAAACTCCATGACCCAGCCGAACAGACAATCGTTAGCGTCTTGCTCAATCACACGGGCAAAATTGCGCCAGCACGAACAACGAAAATCGCACAGCATTCTTGTCCATGTCAAAAGAGAAACCCAAGAGAGAGAGAGAGAGAGAGAGAAACTCTTTCGTTTCAACCACCGTTTCTCACTCGAACCTGCTCTCCATGACATCATCCCAACCAATCATGAACCTTGGAGCCGTGGCCTGCCGGTTACGATTCCTGGGAGGCGGGGTTTAGCCTGCTCGGAAACGTTCGGGCTTCGTTGGCAGCTGTTTAGCCGTTGTTGTTGTTGTTGCAAAAACGTTGTTCTTTATGGCCGGCCCCATAAATGCAAAAATGTAGGAAAAGGTCACAGGGGGCATTCACATACTGGGAGAAACTAGCCTTAGCCCCTATTAAGTTAACAAAACACCACCCCCAATGTGGTGACATGTAAACAATATTAAGCTCACAGTTTTATCCACTTAAATTACATAGAGATGTTTCCTACCCTTCCACGGACCATGCTTTCCAATACAATCCTATCTTTACGATGGGATTCCTCCATGTACCCCCACAAACGTAGCAGTATCATTTGTACACATTAACCTTAGAAGTACAATTGTACACGTAAACTAAGTAGCATTTGTACACGTTCACCTCAGAAGTGCACCGTTCCCTCCTAATTCCATCTCCATGTGCTGCAAGGCGGCATCGCCAGCCGCCAAAGGCGCCCCAGCAATGTTGCGCGCTGGAGGATTTGTTTTTTATTTATTTGGCATTGGGATGGTGTACTTTGAATGTACGTTGACTTGTTGTATACCTTTTCTCGCTTGTTTATCTTGACAACCAATATGGCAAATGTGCACTACATCATGGGGAATGAAACCCCTCTATTGAACAGCCTGCTTGGGGATCACAATTAAGTATACAGCTGTGATAAAGATGATTCGTTATTAATATGAAGACATTGTGAACAAATAAACATATTAAACTAGAAATCACTCACAGAGTGACATTTGGTGAAACTGAATGAACTGTAACGGTACTCGGTGGAGTGCACACCTCCACCAGACTGAACCGTAGAGGTTTTGTGAAAGGCACCACTATCCCATTGATAACTGTATCTGAACCAAAGTCAAATTGGCTTGTTCTTATCACCAAAACAACTCATTCACCTTGTTTATTGTCAGGTCAGGCCAGTTTAGATCTGTGACTTGCTGCAGGTATCATGTAAACCTGTACTATCCTGTTTTATGATCGGGTTGTCGGCGACTAAACCATCCCCTCCACCAGGTTTCCTGGTGAGTAAGGTGTATGGATATGGACACCCAGCAGGATTAAAAACAAAATCTGTTAAAGCCGCTGTCACACCTTGACGATTTAGCCAGCGTATGGCGACATATGAAAATTTGTCTAAAACGCGGCACACGTCGAATACGTTATGGGTAAGTTTTGTATACGTTAAGAGCACGCTGGCATACCGTCGTAGTACGCTGGCATACGTCGAAGTACGCCGAGCTCGTCGACAAATTTTAACATGCTCAAATTTTTCTACGTATGCACCTATCGTATGACTCACACGTACCGCATACGCTGGCATAAGTGTTAGGCACGTTACGCGATCGTTGACAACAGTCGACACACGTTACTTGTAAGTTACTCATAAGTCGAAACACGTCGAGGTAATGTTTAGCGTAGCCGAAACTTATTTCTAACCTATGAGTAACGTGTTGTAGGCACGTTACGCGATCGTTGACACACGTCGACACATGTTACTTGTAAGTTACTCATAAGTCGAAACACATCAAGGTAATGTTAGCGTACCCGAAAACTTTATTTCTAACGCTATGAGTAACGTGCTTTGAACCTATGTGTAAGGTATCTCCAATGCACATTGACGTACGTAGACGTATTTGACGTCTTCTGGACGACCGCAGAACTTACTGAACGTGTTTCTAACTTACAGCTACCGTATAATGGCGTATTGGCAGCGTTTACGGGGATTGGTATATAAAAATGGGGTTCACACAGGAGGAACCCATCAGTGTTTCAGACTCCGTGGTGAGTACATGTCCATGTCATCCGA
>CM068968.1:4451335-4469321 GCA_035128595.1 Eptatretus atami
TCCTTTACCTTCTCAAGAGAAGATAATGTTTTTGAAGAACTATATGAGAACGAATCCACCACACCTTATTACATCAATTGATAGCTTCCTTGGATCTCCAATCTTTGAAGAGCTTATTGGTGTACCAACCCTTCAAGGCTGGGTACCCTATTGTTTTCTTTATTCCGCACAGATTTTCAGGGTTTTTTTTTCTTTAAAATTCATTTTCTTGGCAAGCGTAGATCCGATCGACAGGAAATTTTCACCTTGGTATGTATCATTTTTAGTTGCATACTTATTTGAAAATCGTGACGTCATAGGTAAAGTGGTATTGGCAATGGGAGTGATTAGGTAATTATTTTTTTTTAATTAAAAAATAAGTCTTCTACTCCAGAACGGCTGGACAGATTGAGGCAAAACTTTACACACACATTCCCATGTCATCCTTTTACAAGTTTGTAATTTCTCATTGATGGGTCACATGGTTTGGTGGCCATATTGAATTTACCCAGAAAATTTAGCGCTTAACACGCTGCGTTGTCTGCCAGTAATTTTAGAGTCGCCAGAAATCCGCTCATTTTGTCGTGAAAAAATCATGAGGTTGGCGTCTTTGCCTTGGAGGGAGCGGTTGAGGACATTGAGACGTTCAAAGATGTCAACGAGATAGCACAGTTCTGACAGCCAAGAGTCCGACTCAAGCAACGCTACCCATGCTGTTTTCCCTTGTGTGCGTAGGAACTCCTTCAGTTCATCTTTGAGCTCGTAAACACGCAGAAGAAGGTTTCCTCGAGATAACCATCTGACTTGAGTGTAGAATAGTAAATTCTTATGGTCGGCGTCCATCTCCTGGCAGAATAGCCTGAATAACCTAGTGTTGAGGGCATTCGATTTGATGTGATTCACCATTTTTACGACTTCTGAGAGCACGCTCTGCAAGGTTTCTGGCAAAGTACGAGAGGCGAGCGCTTCTCGGTGAATCATGCAGTGTACCATGGAGGTCTGAGGAGCCACCTCAAGCAATTTAGCCTTGAATCCAGAACGCACTCCTAACATTGCTGGCGCGCCGTCTGTTGTAGATCCGAGCAACTTTCCGAAGTCCAGATCATGGTCACGATAAAACTGCTCTACCTTCCAAAATGTCCTCGCCTTTGGTGTGGCCTCCAATGGTTTGATGAGCAGAGGCTCATCGACAAAGTTATCAGCCTTGATGAAGCGGACCCAGACGATGAGTTGCGGCGTACGATGCGATATCAGTGGACTCGTCCAACTGTATGGCGTGCCACGGCGATTCCTTGATCTTCTGTACGACCTGAGCCTTTACGTCCAGACTCTTATCTTCAATTCTGCGTTTGATGGTGTTGTCAGAGAGGGGTATAACTGCCAGTTTCTTCACCGCTTCCTCCCAACCATCAGAGATACCATGTCCTTTGCACATGGCAGCACGAGTTCTTCCGCAATGGAGTGAGGCTTTTTAAGTCTTGGCAACATGGAGCGACACTCGATATGAGGCCTCTACTGCCCGAGAATTGGTCTGATGGCATGTACCTTCTCTGTCAAGACGCGTATTCTTGAGTGCAAAAAATTTCCTCTCAAAGAATGCTCTCTCTTATCCTGAATAAGGCGCCATGTTTTGTAGTCAAATGCCTCTGCAACTTATTTTGTTTCATAGACTCCGTAGAAAGCAACTTCGAAACAAATCACACACTGAGGCCTCTGTGCCCACTTTATCCACCACATAGTAAAATCCAAGGTCCAGAAATTTATCCTGGTAAGAACGTTCTCGAGATTTGCTGGTGTCCGATGCTGCCATCACAAATAAGGTCTCGAGTCGTACGTGGAGACGTGAATAGACGTAATGATAGAGTCAGAGTCTGAGTCTGAGAGGCCGTGGATCAAACCACTAATTTCCCGCCAAAATGAACTGCCTTTCAGCGAGCCCGCGCATCGGCTGGATCCCATTCCAAGCGTCATGTTGCGCCGTTCCATACTTTGGAACGGAACGCGTTTAATATTAACAGTCTCTGACTCTATCATTAACGTCTATTCACGTCTCCACGTACGACTCGAGACCTTATTTGTGATGGCAGCATCGGACACCAGCAAATCTCGAGAACGTTCTTACCAGGATAAATTTCTGGACCTTGGATTTTACTATGTGGTGGATTTGGATAAAGTGGGGCACAGAGGCCTCAGTGTGTGATTTGTTTCGAAGTGCTTTCTACGGAGTCTATGAAACAAAATAAGTTGCAGAGGCATTTGACTACAAAACATGCGCCTTATCAGGATAAGGAGAGAGCATTCTTTGAGAGGAAATTTTTTGCACTCAAGAATACGCGTCTTGACAGAGAAGGTACATGCCATCAGACCAATTCTCGGGCAGTAGAGGCCTCATATCGAGTGTCGCTCCATGTTGCCAAGACTAAAAAGCCTCACTCCATTGCGGAAGAACCTCGTGCTGCCATGTGCAAAAGACATGGTATCTCTGATGGTTGGGAGGAAGCGGTGAAGAAACTGGCAGTTATACCCCTCTCTGACAACACCATCAAACGCAGAATTGAAGATAAGAGTCTGGACGTAAAGGCTCAGGTCGTACAGAAGATCAAGGAATCGCCGTGGCACGCCATACAGTTGGACGAGTCCACTGATATCGCATCGTACGCGCAACTCATCGTCTGGGTCCGCTTCATCAAGGCTGATAACTTTGTCGATGAGCCTCTGCTCATCAAACCATTGGAGGCCACACCAAAGGCGAGGACATTTTTGGAAGGTAGAGCAGTTTTATCGTGACCATGATCTGGACTTCGGAAAGTTGCTCGCGATCTACAACAGACGGCGCGCCAGCAATGTTAGGAGTGCGTTCTGGATTCAAGGCTAAATTGCTTGAGGTGGCTCCTCAGACCTCCATGGTACACTGCATGATTCACCGAGAAGCGCTCGCTCTGTACTTTGCCAGAAACCTTGCAGAGCGTGCTCTCAGAAGTCGTAAAAATGGTGAATCACATCAAATCGAATGCCCTCAACACTAGGTTATTCAGGCTATTCTGCCAGGAGATGGACGCCGACCATAAGAATTTACTATTCTACACTCAAGTCAGATGGTTATCTCGAGGAAACCTTCTTCTGCGTGTTTACGAGCTCAAAGATGAACTGAAGGAGTTCCTACGCACACAAGGGAAAACAGCATGGGTAGCGTTGCTTGAGTCGGACTCTTGGCTGTCAGAACTGTGCTATCTCGTTGACATCTTTGAACGTCTCAATGTCCTCAACCGCTCCCTCCAAGGCAAAGACGCCAACCTCATGATTTTTTCACGACAAAATGAGCGGATTTCTGGCGACTCTAAAATTACTGGCAGACAACGCAGCTGTTAAGCGCTAAATTTTCTGGGTAAATTCAATATGGCCACCAAACCATGTGACCCATCAATGAGAAATTAACAAACTTGTAAAAGGATGACATGGGAATGTGTGTGTAAAGTTTTGCCTCAATCTGTCCAGCCGTTCTGGAGTAGAAGACTTATTTTTTAATTAAAAAAAATAATTACCTAAATCACTCCCATTGCCAATACCACTTTACCTATGACGTCACGATTTTCAAATAAGTATGCAACTAAAAATGATACATACCAAGGTGAAAATTTCCTGTCGATCGGATCTACGCTTGCCAAGAAAATGAATTTTAAAGAAAAAAAAACCCTGAAAATCTGTGCGGAATAAAGAAAACAATAGGGTACCCAGCCTTGAAGGGTTGGTACACCATAAGCTCTTCAAAGATTGGAGATCCAAGGAAGCTATCAATTGATGTAATAAGGTGTGTGGATTCGTTCTCATATAGTTCTTCAAAAACATTATCTTCTCTTGAGAAGGTAAAGGAGGCTCCAAGATATATTTTGAATGATTTATGCTTTTTCAACATTCGACTAACAACCTTGATTGTTGAATCCTTTCAGATATGAATCGTTTCACAAATGGATCTGACACTAATATTAAATCTTATAAGTTTTACCTCCATCTGATCTCTAAAAGATCTTTGAAGAGTTGTGATTGCAAATGGTTTTGTCTCAGTGACACTCCCTCTAATCCAATTTTCTTATTTCTTTTCATGTTTCTAGCAATGTTGTTTACGTGTTTTTGTGATTGAAGGTGTTTTTTTATAACTGTCTTTTAAGACATCCTAAGAACAGACATCACAATGTTGTGTTTCTTGGTCAAATGGAGATATTTGTCTGAAAAGATTGACTGTGTTTGTTGGTTTGAAGGTGTTTTTTGTTGGAACATTTTTATTCATGATTTTTTTTTAATGTTGAAGGCTCCAGGCACGGCTAAATAGTCATCATCGAGGCCAAGCCTTAAAAAAAGAACTGCATAGAGAAGTAGAAAAGAGAGAATAAAGTGAGGAGGGAAAATGAGTGAGTAACAAAAGTATGATGAAAAGTATATGATGTTTGTTAGCAGAAAAGAGATTAAAGCTAGCCTGGTAGCTATAGTTTGAGTGAGACAGAAAGTAAGACCAGAAATCCTGACACGGAGAGTGTAAGATGGTTCCGGGCACCACTTTAACGCTCCTAAGTCAGAACGGTAGTACCACCCTGGGCGGTTGCTGTCTACAATCTACTACCTAAAAAAACCGCTCTAACCAGATGGGTGTTTTTTCGGACACACCATCTCCTTACTGGATGGCCGTTGGCTCAATGGAGCTCATCCACCCTGTGGCAGGTGTTGTTTTTCGTCCTGGCAGGGTTTCCATTCACCCTCCCACTGGCAAGCCAGTGAGGGGTGTCGGTTTAGTCGCCGACAACCCGACCATGCGGCAGGTAGCACTGGGTTACATGTTACCAGTGGCAGTCAAGAAACCTGACTGACCTGATTTCAAATGTCACAGTATGTTGTATTTACCATATTTATGAATAGAAAAACTGCTAAAAATAATTTTCTTGATGAAATCTCATGATAATTTAGAGATACTTTTTGTTTAAACTTAAAATTTTCTTGATGAAAATTCCGTTTAATTTATAGGTGAATCTGTGCTTAAAACCATTTTACCCAGCAACTTTTTTTACTCAATGAATACAATGTATCAAGACACAAAGACAAGTTTCACTCAATCTCTATATTTGTAAAAGTACTGAGAAATATGTCGAGGATGTAAAATTGAATAAAGATAAATATAACAACTATTGGATAAAAAAATTATGGTTGATAATATGAGTTCTTGAATTTCCTTCGGTGGAAGGGCTTTGAGTATATCTGGAAGAACATCAATTAAAGTAGCTCTTACAAAGTTTCTCCTCTCCTTCTGGCAATATATTCAAAACTAGAAAAAGCAATGAAACAAGAAAAAGTATCAAAAAAGAAAAACCTTACGAATGAAGCTTCAGAAAGAAAAGATAAGACCATCAGCCATAAGCAAGGAGGAATTTGCATTTTTTCAACAATTCTAAAGATGTAAATCTTGATGAAACAAAGGATGTTAATATATCAGGTGAATTGACATTTCGTTCAGTTGTAGTCAAGGACCATTTTAAAATTATCTTTAAAAATAAAAATGTAGTACTTGATTAAAGAAATGAATGTCAAGTATGACGGTGATAATACACGTTTTTTTTTTTTTTTACAAGAGAAGAGACTGAACAAATGATGGTAATGTTTCAGGGATTGATAAAATAGCCTTTTTACAGCCATTTTTCCCTGCTGAGCAGGGTTAGCTTTTTTGGGGCTCCATGCAATCATGGTTCCCTTCTTGAGGCAATGTTTTATATCCGGATGCCCTTCCTGACACCAACCCTGGTCGCCTCTTATGACACACAGGGATATGGTACACCTATTCTAACGGGGCATACACCGGGACCAGTACACTGGAACTCATTTCGCCGACCTCAGAAGGATGACAGGTTGGAGTCAACCCCCTGGTGTTAATTCAGTGGCCAACAGGGATCGAACTCAGGACCCTAGGATCCCAAGCCAGCCACCCTAACCACTAAGCCAACACCAGGCTCATGTTCAGGGATTGATGATGTATATTATTCATGATTGTCATTTTCAGGAAACATCAACATAACATAATGAATAAATAAAATAATGGATTATCTTGAAATTAAGCCTGAACTCGGGATAAAACAGAGTTTCTAAAAAAGCCAATCTAAATTTATTTTCTAAATATATAAATGAATGATTTTTTACCCATTTGGGAAATTATGATAAAATTTAACAACCATAAAAATCTTCCGAATTCATAAAGATTTCTAATAGTTGATTCAAGTGGATGTGGAAAAACATGCCTGCTTTTGAAGATGCTCCTTACTCCCAATTTTTAGATTTTGATAACTTAATAATTTTCCAAAGTCGAGTTTTCAACCTGAGTATCAACTACTCTCAAAAGGTTTTAATGCAGGTCTTCAAAAATAAGACATAATTGGTTTACTTAAACTTCAAAACAAACTAAATGATGATAACATTGAAGATATAACACAACTATTTTGTGTTACACAGAAATGTAAAAGGAAATCAAAACCTTTAACTTGTAGTCTTCATGATAATATGGATGATGTACCTTCACCCCAAGATTTAGATATATCAAAAAAGAATCTCATTCTTTTTGATAATTGTGTTAATGAGAGAAACCAAATGGTTATGGATAGCTACTCACAAGAGGAGACATTCTTCTTGTAAATTTATTTATCTTAGTCAATCATCCTTTCAACTCCCTCGTCACTCGATAAAAAATAACGCTAATACTTTTATTTTTTTCAAGTTAAATTCAATAGATATAAAAAAAATTTGGAGAGATAATTTTCTCCGTTGTAAAGTGAAAAAAAGAATTTGAGGAGGATATGAAACATACGTCTGGAAAATATAAATCATTGTCGTGAAACAAGATGAGATCACGAGGGATTTTTTTATTTATAAACAATGACATACATAGTTGTTATTATTAATCTTGTGCATAAATCTAGATTCTTGAATAGTGAAAATGAAAAGATTACATGTGTTAAAAAAAAAAAACACCATGTGACACGTATTGCATCTATAACAACCAGTGTAATGTGACCAGGAGAAGTAGAAGATGAAGATTATTACTACATTTCAATGGAGGAACATATGCGATTGAGGAACGAAGGTCAAATATTGAGGAGGTCTCTCTTGATGCAACAAAATATTCACATTGTAAGAGTGAGTTACTTAAACTAAAATTACTTAAAGTTACTTAAAGAAACTAAAATGTGGTGGTCTTGGGTATTAGAAACTAATCCAGAAGGAGTGAGACAATTATTAAACATCTGAGTGGTAATCGAGTTAAGATTTTATCATTCGGTTTTGATGTTGATGAAGAAACTCAACGCAAACGTATGAAAAGCAGAGATGCAAGTATTATTGAACTAAATCAAAGCACTTCCATGTGGAAATTCGGTGTTCTAGAAGGAAAGCCATGATACGTGTGGTTCATTTTAAAGAACCAGATGGAGATACTGCTACTGATAAGAATAATGTGTTGAGTGATAATGCCAAGGTGAAACAACTTCGGGTTTCTCTGGATGGAACATTTTATATACGAGACAGATTGGAAATTGATTGGGAGAAAAATAATGCCGAAGCATACACGTCTTAAGAAAAGGTTGTGAAAGCAATGGCAATAAAGAACCCATTTTGGATATGGTTGCATTTAAAAGCCTATATACAATCTACGCGATTGACCTGAGTGCTCAAAAAGAAACTATAAAGTTGAATGGAGTGGAAACTTCCCTATACATTGAAAGAGGAGAGAGTGAAGAAGTTGATACATATTGTTTGCTTTTGGAAGAAACATAATTACAGATTAATACAGATAATGTGTTATGATTAGTCTCACATAATGTTTGATAAATAAATGAGTAGCAAAGTGTCAACTGGGGTATATGTTAATCAAATCAATATTAATAAACTATCATCTTGTATTCAAAATCAAAAGCCTTGTATGATTAACATTAATACAATTCAGAGAAAAGGAGCAGTAAGTGGTGATGTTTTGCTCACAAGAGAACAGATGAAACCATGAACGATACTGGCTCACTTAAAATTAAAATGTCAAAACCAATGTTGAAAAAATATTCAATAAGAGATGAGTGGGGATTTTTCCCATTTATAATTCCTATATTTGCTGGTTTAAGTACAGCTGGAGCATTGACGGGCAGTATTTCATCAGCGGTGAAAATTGCCAATGAAAGGAAGGCTCAAATACAGGCATAAAAAGAGTTGTAAAGACAACAAAGAGTTGGAGAAACAAATTAGTGGAAGTGGTGTAATTAGATTTTGCTGAAAAACTTCATAGCCCCTAATAAAGCGAGATTGTTAGTTGGAGTTATGCTTTCTTCTATCGCACAACCTGGTGTAAAATTAACTAAAAGGGGTAATGGATTTTATATCTTTCTCATAAATAAATGAGCATTGATGAGTGGTTTAAAGAATTTGGAAAGATACATCATCAATATAGAACTTGCCAAATTTTGGAAAAAATTGATAACGTGGTTATTTGTATGAGAAGATTAATTAACAAGTTGCCTAAAAATACAAAGATTATTATTATGAATTTAGAAGATAATAATGGAAATGGTTCTCATTGGGTTTGTATTGATAATAATCAGGCTAAATATTATTTTGATAGTTATGGTCTTCCAACACCTGTTGAAGTCATGAAATTTCTTAAGAATGATGTTCATCAAACATTTTAAGTCCAAGAATTGAATTCCAAGTGTTGTGGTCAATTTTGTCTGCTTGTGTTATTTTAACTCAACAATTATTTTAAAAATTATTTTGGTATTTTTAATCTAATATAAATGACATGTTGGAAAAGATAGTTCTACCTTTGGTCTAACCAAGAGTTAGATATTGATTTGTCAAATTATTATACAAGGCACAGGCTGAACGACCAAAAATATTAATATGAAAATGCTTAATATTAGTAAATTATTCAAGCCCAACTGATGAGAATGACTGGTGAGATTTAGTGATTTATCACAATATTATAATATCCTTAAATAAAATGGCTGTGTATTCAAAAGCTATAGAAATGTGATTTTATCTCCAGGTCGTACAGAATTCACAGTTCCAATTGAAAAATAAATTTAAAGAAGGGCATATCGTTTGAGGAATATAACCTTGGGGATATGATTGATAATTGCTTCACGAAAAAATTTTCATGAAAAATATGTGACCACTATATTCGTTATTGTTGTGGGTCTGTCTGTCTGTCTGCTGTCTGTCTGTATGTCTATGTCCGAGCATAGCTCCGTGGGTTTTGGTCCGATCCTGATGAAATTTTGGGGGAGGTTTATTCATGATCTAGTTGTGTTTTTCCTGAAATGGGCGTGGTGCGCCCATTATGGGCGAGCCACGCCCAAAAAAAATGTGTTTTTAGGGGTAGCCGATTTCATTTGCATCTTCTCCTAGGGTTTTATTTAATCTGACAGGGGTTTTGGTATTTGGTTAGCCCAATGGCCCTGCATAGCCCACGGAGCTCGATTTTTCATTTTCGTTCCAAGGTCAAGGTCACAAGGTCACGAACTTAGAAAATGCGTTTGACATAATAAAAATTTTTCTCCGAGGGGTTTGTCGAATCTGGCAGGGTTTTGGTATTTGGTTAGCCCAATGGCACCTGCATAGCCCACAGGGCTCGATTTTTCATTTTCGTCCCAAGGTCAAGGCCACAAGGTCACGAACTTAAAATTGCGAATTGTGTTTTTAGGGGTAGCCGATTTCAATTTGCATCTTCTCTTAGGGGATTTGTCGAATCTGGCAGGGTTTCGGTATTGGTTAGCCAATGGCCCCTGCATAGCCCCACGGAGCTCAATTTTTTCATTTTCGTCCCAAGGTCAAGGTCACAAGGTCATGAACTGAGAAAATTTCGAATTTTGACATAAAAATCATACGACTGCCAAACTTTGAGAGCTAGGATGACAATATTTTTTTGCATAATCTTGAGGTCATTCCCCACCTAAAGTCTTCAAACCATTTTGCTCTATCTCGAACACCTTGCCGTGGCGCCCCCTTCAAGTTTGTTTTTATCAAAGTATGGATAATCCGAGGAGTGCGAAATGCCATAGAGCCTATATGACGTTATATTGTTCCTGAATGTTCCAGAGGAAGTTTTGCACCAAAGGTCATAATCCTTGACCTTTGACCTTTAAAGTTACAAAGGTCAAATTTTCAAAGTTGTGGGAATCAAACCGGGTTTTCGACCTTCTTCGACGAACTAACTCCATTAAGCTATAGCACATATCCTATTTCCTTATTTTAATGTCCACAATATTGTTTTGTGATCTTTAAAGGTTATGCAAAGGTCAAATTTTTAAAGTTGTTGAACGAAACCGGGTTTTCAACATTTTGCAGCTAATAAACCCGTCACTCGTACCACATCATGTTGATCATTTTTTATAACTTGGTCAAACATTATCATATTGTCTCATCCTTGACTTCTGAAACAATCTACATCGTCAAATACCACTCGTGAACCATCGCCGTCTTCAGACATGTTTTAGTGTATAATTGGTCGTTTAAAATAAACCTACAAGACCTGAAAGAATTAAATCAGTCTCGTAAGAGAAGATATTATCCACTTGGTGCGATAATGAGTTTTGTGGAAGTACGATGAGCAAAAACAAGTAAAATAATTTAATAATTGAGCAACTATCCATTTATGAACCCCTCTTCTTTCTCTTCGGTCTCTTGAACACCTTTTTTATCCCCAAAATCCTGAGCCCCAAATGACAATGCAAAACTTAACACGAGGCCTTCCCTGCTTCTTTCAATAAACTACACAAATACCCACTAAAACTGTCATGAACACAAATACAGCTTATATAAGTTCAGCCCCACAGCCCCTGAAACAAATCAACGATGACAATAAGCAAAACAACACACACAAAGCACTTGTTTTGTTCTGGTTGGGCTTACCCTCTTGCGAACTGGCAGGAAGTGATGTCCTCACAGTTGTTGTTTCAATACATTGCAATTGCATCCCTGTCCAGCTTGACAGACCAGGAGCCAATACGTCCCCACTAGGGATTGTGTGACGGCAATACTGTTAGCTACTCTCTAAACAACATATTTCCTATCTTGTTTAAAGCCCTTTTTTAGAATGTAGTTTGTCATCCCTACATTGCTGTTTTTTTATTTAGCAACATTTTTTATTCACTTGTATAGATAGACTAGTGCGGATCAGCTTGCTACACTTGCCTCTCCATATATCGTTGCAGCAATTGACGTCACAGATTTGCTGTGTTGTCACGATTTACACCAATCATAATATTGTTACGGATCTGGAAACCATATGCATTCAAACATACAGAATGTCCCAGAGTCAGTTATTCCATTAAGTACATGTGAGAACAGGTCCCTTTCTTTTTGTCAGTGGGGAGAACAAAGGTGTGTGTTGCGATGTCCTTTTAGGTAGGTTATTACATCTAACGACCATCCAAACAAACTATCTAACGACCATTCCAACAACCACCACAGTACTTCGAGCGCTTGCACCTCGCCTCGCTGGCCACAGCATACCGGGGCAAAAACGTCCAGTCCGCGTTCCTTTGCGGTTCTACAAATGTTCCTTTTCAACGTTGGATCTTCCCTGATGAGTCACACGTGTGGAGAGGGGGCGGGCCTCCCGGTTTGGCCGAGGCCCGCCCAGAAAGGGGCGGACCCCATGAAGTCCCTGTCCAATCGGGGCGGACGGTGACGTCTGTTTCACCGAGCCCCACCCCGTTCGGAGAGTCCATAAAAATACGATGCAATCCTCAGAGTGGAAGTTTTTTGAGGAGTTGTGTTGGTTGTGGATCGTGCGGTTTGAGCTGGAGTCTGGGGCATTTGAGTGAGTTCTGCATTTGGCTGGGTTCGTTGAGTTTTCCTGGGTCCCGTCTGCGACCCCTGATCTCCGCCTGGGACTCCGACTTGTCCACTCGGGTTCCTCCAGGGCACGAGCCCCACGCGTGTGACTGTGGGCGGAGCCGCACGACCATTAGCAGGTGCCGCACCGCGGAGCACCCTCCTTTCAACGTGCAGGTACCCAAGCGAACTGCGACCCCCAGCTCGTCTTCTCCCTCTCTGGATGCAGGGGTCTTTTATAAATCATCTGAATGTGTGGGCCTGTCTTGTAAGTAGAAACGGTATAAGTGTTTTGAACATGTAAATTGTTGCTTGAATATTCCACGATAAGTCTTGCTCTGTGTCCTTCTTTATTGTAAATAAATTACTGTAGAAATGTTCCCAGATCGTTCCATCCTTTCTTTCATTGGTCCAGGCATGGTTCAGATCTGAGTTTTAGCCGGTTTTTATGCCCGTTAATCCGTTCATTCTAGCCAGTACGACCTTGGCAGAACGCTCGCTGCGTCCGACCCGGAAAGGTATTGGCAGTTGGTAGTCGGTAGAGTGGTCCAGTTCGGGCAAGGTGTAACTGAGGGCGTGGTTCCCCGGTAGACGACACCGCATAGTTAATTAGTGTAATTGGTTCTCGACAAAAAAGTTCTACGCTACGCGGTTGAGATATTGGCGTCCACGGTCGGTTAAGCGACCCGCCGCCTCAGAAAATATCCGGAGCGACGGCCTGCAATTCCGGGAGTCTGGTGGGAGACGACGTAACCTCCCCCACCTATTGGTCGTTCTTGCCACCGGTCCCGGCCCGCAACAATATATAACATTTCTTTTGCACAAATTTATTTGTAATTGACGACCTGTTGAACCGTTGGGTTCCCGTTGTGACAGCAGTTGATGAAAAAAAAGACAAAATTTTAATATTATTTGGTGGTCAAACTTTAACTTGAAGAAAATTTGAGCATTTACCTCAGGAGTCATCGTTCAGCAACCGGTTTCACAAGGTATATCAACACATTCTCCATGGTTGTTCCTGCGCTTTATGGATCGTCATACCAAAACTTGATTGAACCGGAATTGATTTTTAATAATTTTTTCGTTGCCTGATTTGAGCAAAACTTGATAGTGCACACCACAGGCAAATGGTGAGTAACGTGGCCCCTACATTTTTTGCGCTATCGTGTACCATTTTGGCTGTATTTTGGAACATACATGAATTATATATATACATTATACATATATAAGTGAGAGTTTTAGTAATATGCAGGTAGTCGTCGACTTATGACCGTGATTGGTTCGGACCGTCGGTCGGAAATCGATTTGGTCGTAAGTCGGCCAACCTTTTATTTATTTTTTAATTTAATATTATACTGTATAAGATAGAATAGTCATCTGTAAGTCATACTGTATTTTATTAACATTTCTTTGTGTTCAAGTCAACACTGCACTACAGTACAATCGGTTTAATACGGTACTGTACTTGCAAAAACATTCAAAAATACAAAACATGTTATTGGTCACTCATGCCTGGCTGTGGATCGCGATGTTATCTGCTAGGGCAGCGCTCGAGGTATCCGGAGTTGTTTTTTTTTCGTAAACATGGTGGCTTTGTTGAATGGTTTGTTTCTTTTTCTCCTCGAAATTTCATGATATGGGCGAAAAACATCGTGTGAAAAAAAAAAAGTTTGTCGTCGTCGTAAAGTCGAACAGTCGTAAGTCGACGACTACCTGTATAGATATTGGTGATATACTTATTTGAAATTTATTGTAATATAAAAAGGTCCAAGTGGTCTAAATGGTCAAGGGTCAAAGCTGTCCAATCTGTCTGAAGGGTATAACGGGTGTAAATGGTCTTTCGGGTCTTTGTGACTTTTGCGTATTCAGGGTATTTGAGTCTTTTGGGATCTTCAGGATCTTTTGGGTCTTCAGGGTCTTTTGAGTGTTCCGGGTTTTAAGGGTCTTGGGGAATTCATGTTCAAACAGGACATGATTAACAGGCGTATGGTCTTCATACACTGATGGACAAGTTTCATGGCTTCACCGCCTCAATCACGGCTTCACTGCCTCACGACTGTGCTTTTCGTTTTTACGTGTTTCTATAATATATATATACTTTTTTTTTAATACATATATATATATTTATAACAAATATATTTATACACATATATATATATATAAATTTATACATACATATAATATTATATATATATAATATTTTATTATATGATGCTGATTGGCACAACTCACTGAGTGCTATCACCATCAGTTGACCCCTATCAAGAAGTCAGCATTCTGTGGGGAAAGGCACTAGTTCGCTGCAACAAGATTTCCAATAATGGTGAACCCTCTTTGATGGAGGGCCACGCTTTTCAACTCAAACTTACCAAGAAGTGAAAAAGGGATCCAGATCCCTCCCATTGAAAAATATTTTCAACAGGAATATTGAATTGGCATGAAAATGAGTGTCGATGCAAATTTCTCCAAAATTAGCAAAATGGGTTTGAGGGTGATAAAAAAGAAATAAAAATGTTGCCAATAAACTTGATTGAAATTTTTTTTTTTCGTACATAGCACATGTATTGTTGTAACCTTTTAATGAAAATGTACTCAGATACGACATGATTATTACAATTCTATGCACTTGAACATGTATCTATTTTAATAATATACGAGGTCCATCGAAAAGTAACGGGACTGAGCCTGCTGTTGTGCTCCACTACCACATCTTGAATGAATGGTTTGTGTCACAGTCTTTCAAACATTCCAGCAATATATGTGATTAGTGAGGTTGACTGCACTCATTGTGTGATTTTTTTTACAGGTCGTGCTTTACACGTTGTCTCAGTCTGAGACGCGCGCTATGAGTCGTGAGCAGAGACCAATATGAGTTTCTTGCCAAGCTTGGCAAAACACCTTCTGAATCCTTCGCAATACTGCAGCAAGTCTCCGGGGAAGAAAGATGTCATGTACACGTGCTTTGTATGGCACAAAGGTTCAAAGAGAGGATGGAGCAGGTTTGAAGACTATCCACGATCTGGAAGACCTTCACGAGCAGAACGGCGGACAACATCGCGCGTGTGAAGCAGATGGTGCGCGCAGATCGTCGACTCATGGTGCGGATGATTGCTGAGGTACTTTCCATCAACAAGGACTGTCTGGAGCATCATCACTGAATCTCGAATGCGCAAGTTGTGGCAAAGATGATCCCCAAAGCTGTTGTCCGAGAACCAGAACAGGCAAAGAGTCACTGTCTGTCAAGACATTATCGAGCGCGCTCGAGGATGATCCAGACCTGATCGGGAGAGTCATACTGTGATGAATCATGGATATTGA
This sequence comes from Eptatretus atami, assembly GCA_035128595.1. NCBI lineage: Eukaryota > Metazoa > Chordata > Myxini > Myxiniformes > Myxinidae > Eptatretus > Eptatretus atami. Next base: position 4,466,483 of record CM068968.1, read on the forward strand.
ATACGATCCCGAGACCAAACGGCAGAGTAATCAGTGAAAAGTCCGGCATCACCAAGACCAAGAAAGCAAGGATGTCGAAGTCGAAGGTCAAGTGATGCTCATCGCGTTTTTTGACATCAAGGGCATCGTCCACTTCGAGTTTCTACCACAAGGTCAAACAGGAATCAATACGTGTAAAGGAGATCCTCCGTGCCTCATGAGATCAATCCCGGACAAGAGAGGGATCTGTGGGAGAAAATGCCTGGGTGCTCCACATGACAATGCCCCTGCTCACAGTGCCCTGAGCATCCGACAGTTTCTGGCGAGAGGAACGTGTCAACTCTGGAGCAACCCCGGTATTCGCCAGACTTGTCCCCTTGTGATTTTTTTCTATTCCCAAAGCTCAAGGGGTGATCAGGGGACCCGATTTCCTGATGTGGAGGCCATCAAAAGGGCCGTGACGACGGAGCTCCAGAGGATTTCAGAAGAAGCCTTCAGGGTGTGCATCGAAGTGTGGAAAAGAGGATGGACAAGTGTGTGGGACTGGAGGGAAACTATTTTGAAGGGACAAGCTGTGCTTCAGTATATTTTTTGGAATAAATTTTTTGTGAATCAGTCCTGTTACTTTTTAGACAGATCTCGTATGTATTGTTTTCGGATTTCAGATCCGGTCTGATGAATGCATCCACACATCCAGGTCTCAGACAGTTATTTCTCTTAAATGCATGTTCGGATTAGCCGATCCCCATGTCTAACGGGATTTTAAATGTGATGCGTTGAGAAGGGTAAAGCATATATCCCCCTCCCTTATGGGAAGCTTTTTTTTCTTTATGACAGACACGTTTCACATATTTCTTCGCGAGTGCTGATCCTGCATTATTTTTCCTCAGTAACGTTATGCACATATTTCTTTCGCGAGCGCCGACGCCCGCCTTTTATCGAGCGCACGGGTCGTCATGGTACGGTGCACAAGTGGGCGGGTGAGCTTGGGGGACTCTGCGCCCCGCTGAGAGGGCCACAGATATAAAATAATCGGAGGTCCGTTCTGAGAGAAGTAAGCGAGAGAGGAAGTGCGCGAGAAAAGCGAGCAAAAAGCGGGTGTAAGCGCGCGAGGAGAAAGCGACTGTGTAAGCGCGCAAGTGAGAGAAAGAAAGCAAGAGTTGAAGCGCGCAAGAAAGAAGCAGCCAGAGGGAGCGGCAAGCGAGAAGGTGCGAGCCCGCAAGTGAGCAAGCGAGCATGTGGTGCGCGTGTGGGTGGCTGACCAGTGCCAACAACGAGACAATTCGTACTTCCCAGTGCTGAGCAAGCGAGCGTGTGGGTGGGCGTGGCAGAGCCGACAACGAGTGAGGCACGGGTCGGTCACCAACGTGTGAGGGCGGGTCAGTCACAACGACCGTGTGGGTCACTGGACGTCACCAGTTTCGTGAAGTGTGAGGAGCTGCCCGTGTCGCACCAGGGTCGAAACCCACGACAAGACGATCTCGGCCCTCCCAGACGTCGACTGGCATTCAAGGCTGTTCACGAGAGGGTCACGGCAAGGCTGGGGCTGGCGATGGACGTGACATGCACGCACAATTTCAGGACATTTTCACTTCACGGACAACTACACTCTGGTGATTGAGACGACTCTTCTCCGACCCCCCCCCCCCCGATGATCTGCTGGTACCCTTGTCTGTGTTTAGCTGTAGTAAGTCAACCCCGATAAGCATCTCTCTCTGTCTCTTTCCTCCTAGCATTTTGATTGATTTTGCCTGAGTAATTCATTTTGGTTGCTTTGAAACTAATTCATTTATTTACCTCAGAAAAGAAAAATTTCTTTTTATCCATTAATTTTATTATTAAAAATCATTTGTCGACTTCCAAGCTGTCCCATGTTTGTCCTTTCCTTCATTGGCTAGCATTATTCGAACCGAGATAGACTGGGAGGTAATTACCACAGATTTGACCAAAAATAGCTCGGCACACACCAGCGGTTAAAACGCTCCGCCGCGCCTAATAAAATCTTAATCGAGATAAACATTGGTGCATTGCCGAGGGCGCGCTCCCCGCTCAGGTAACATGTGCTCAGTAAACGGAATAACTTATGACGGTGGATAGGACTCGTGGTTAACTGGGTGGCGTTCGTGTTCTGAAACCACCCACCGTACACATGTTTAATGTGTGAGCGGTTGGCCCCCAGGTCCGGCTCTTCGAGCGACACCGGTATTAATCCTCCTGAGTACAGCTGTGTCTCGAGTACCGTGGCCACAACACTTATGTCGGGAGTGGGATATTTTTCACCCCTCTTGATCAATAAATTGGTCGTCAGTTTGTCGACCTGTGGTGCGCTTCACGCACCTCAAATTTTAGAGGCGTTAGACCAAAATTTTTTAGTTAAATTTTTGGGATGGACAATGTGACCAACACGGGCAGGTCCCGGTGGCCTTGTAGATGATGTAAATATGGATATGGAATTGGACCCAGGACCCGCATGAAGTCACAATGGAGGGTGAAGAGAAGCAATGGAGGAGATGAGAAATAACCCCCACCCTCGGTCTTGGAAAATGAGCGGCAATAGTGAGAACGCCGGGTTATCGCCACCCAATTGCAGCCCGAGAATGACATGATGTGGTGCCTGAAGGCAAATAATGGCAGAAGTAATTATGATGGCAAAGAAAACACAGCGGAATGGAAAGTGATGAGCAGAAAATGGACAGGATGAGTGAAGAAAAAACAGAAAATGGACAGGAATGAGCGAAAAAAGGAAGGGAAACCCAAAAAAATGGACAGGACGAGCGAGAAAAACAGCACAAATAAAAATGTTGGCCAAAACGACAGCAGAATGGAAGCGATGAGCAGAAAAGCGAAAACACAGAAAATG
>CM068968.1:4469756-4485070 GCA_035128595.1 Eptatretus atami
CCGAGCGTTTTAAACCGCTAGAACTGTGTGTGCCGACTATTTTTGGTCAAATCTGTGGTAATTACCTCCCAGTCTATCTCGGTTCGAATTAATGCTAGCCAATGAAGGAAAGGACAAACATGGACAGCTTGGAAGTCGACAAATGATTTATTAATAATAAAATTTAATGGATAAAAAGAAATTTTTCTTTTCTGAGGTAAATAAATGAATAAGTTTCAAAGCAACCAAAATGAATTACTCAGGCAAAATCAATCAAAATGCTAGGAGAAAGAGACAGAGAGCAGATGCTTATCGGGGTTGACTTACTTACAGCTAAACACAGACAAGGGTACCCAGCAGATCATTCGGGGGGGGGGGGGCGGGCAGAAGAGTCGTCTCAATCACCAGAGTGTAGTTGTCCGTGAAGTGAAAATGTCCTGAAATGTGTGCGTGCATGTCACGTCCATCGCCAGCACCCAGCCTTGCCGTGCACCCTCTCGTGAACAGCCTTGAATGCCAGTCGACGTCTGGGAGGGCCCGAGATCGTCTGTCGTGGGTTTCGACCCTGGTGCTGCGACACGGGCAGCTCCTCACACTTCACGAAACTGGTGACGTCCAGTGACCCACACGGTCGTTGGTGACTGACCGCGCCTCACACGTTGGTGACCGACCCGTGCCTCACTCGTTGTCGGCTCTGCTCACGCCCACACCACACGCTCGCTTGCTCAAGCACTGGGAAGGACGAATTGTCTCGTTGTTGGCACTGGTCAGCCACCCACACGCGCACCACATGCTCGCTTGCTCACTTGCGGGCTCGCACGCTTCCTCTCTGGCTTGCTTCTTTCCTTGCGCGCTTCAACTCTTGCTTTCTTTCTCTCACTTGCGCGCTTACACAGTCGCTTCTTCCCTCGCGCGCTTACAACCCGCTTTTTGCTCGCTTCTCGCGCACTTCCTCTCTCGCTTACTTCTCTCAGAACGGACCTCCGATTATTTTTATATCTGTGGCCCGTCTCAGCGGCGCAGAGTCCCCCAAGCTCACCCGCCCACTTGTGCACCGTTACCATGACGACCCGTGCGCTCGATAAAAAGGCGGGCGTCGGGCTCGCGAAAGAAATATGTGCATAAACGTTACTGAGGAAAAATAATGCAGGATCAGCACTCGCGAAGAAATATGTGTAAACGTGTCTGTCATAAAAAAAAAAAGCTTCCCATAAGGGAGGGGGATATATGCTTTTACCCTTCTCAACGCATCACATTTAAAATCCCGTTAACATGGGGATCAGCTAATCCGAACATGCATTTAAGGAAATAACTGTCTGAGACCTGGATGTGTGGATGCATTCATCAGACCGGATTCTGAAATCCGAAAACAATACATACGAGATCTGTCTAAAAAGTAACAGGACTGACTTCACAAAAAATTTATTCCAAAAATATACTGAAAGCACAGCTTGTCCCCTTCAAAATAGTTTCCCTCCAGTCTCACACACTTGTTCCATCCTCTTCTTCCACACTTCGATGCACACCCTGAAGGCTTCTTCTGAAATCCTCTGGAGCTCCGTCGTCACGGCCCTTTTGATGGCCTCCACATCAGGAAATCGGTCCCTTGATCACCCCTTGAGCTTGGGGAATAGGAAAAAAATCACAAGGGGACAAGTCTGGCGAATACCGGGGTTGCTCCAGAGTTGACACGTTCCTCTCGCCCAGAAACTGTCGGTTGCTCAGGGCACTGTGAGCAGGGGCATTGTCATGGTGGAGCACCCAGGCATTGTTTCTCCACAAGATCCCTCCTCTTGTCCGGGATTGATCTCATGAGGCAGCGGAGAGATCTCCTTGTACACGTATTGATTCCTGTTTGACCTTGTGGTAGAAACTCGAAGTGGACGATGCCCTTGATGTCAAAAAACGCGATGAGCATCACCTTGACTTCGACTTCGACATCCTTGCTTTCTTGGTCTTGGTGATGCCGGACTTTTCACTGATTACTCTGCCGTTTGGTCTCGGATCGTATTCGAATATCCATGATTCATCACCAGTAATGACTCTCCCGATCAGGTCTGGATCATCCTCGAGAGCGGCTCGATAATGTCTTGACAGACAGTGATTCTTTGCCTGTTCTGGTTCTCGGACAAAGCTTGGGGATCATCTTTGCGCACACCTTGCGCATTTCGAGATTTTCAGTGATGATGCTCCAGACAGTCCTTGTTGATGGAAAGTACCTCAGCAATCATCCGCACCATGAGTCGACGATCTGCGCGCACCATCTGCTTCACACGCGCGATGTTGTCCGCCGTTCTGCTCGTTGAAGGTCTTCCAGATCGTGGATAGTCTTCAACCTGCTCCCATCCCTCTTTGAACTCTTTGTGCCATACAAATGCACGTGTACATGACATCGTTTCTTCCCCGGAGACTTGCTGCAGTATTGCGAAGGATTCAGAAGGTGTTTTGCCAAGCTTGGCAAGAAACTCATATTGGCTCTCTGCTCACGACTCATAGCGCGACGTCTCAGACTAGACAACGTGTAAAGCACGACCTGTAAAAAAAATCACACAATGAGTGCAGTCAACCATCACTAATCACATATATTGCTGGAATGTTGTGAAAGACTGTGACACAACCCATTCATTCAAGATGTGGTAGTGGAGCACACAGCAGGCTCAGTCCGTTACTTTTCGATGGACCTCGTATATTATTAAAATAGATACATGTTCAAGTGCATAGAATTGTAATAATCATGTCGTATCTGAGTACATTTTCCATTAAAAGTTACAACAATACATTGTGCTATGTACGAAAAAAAAAAATTTCAATCAAGTTTAATTGGCAACATTTTATTTACTTTTTTATCACCCTCAAACCCATTATGCTAATTTTGGAGAAATTTGCATCGACACTCATTTTCATGCCAATTCAATATCCTGTTGAAAATATTTTTCAATGGGAGGGATCTGGATCCCTTTTTCACTTCTTGGTAAGTTGAGTTGAAAAGCGTGCCCTCCATCAAAGAGGGTTCACCATTATTGGGAAATCTTTGGTTGCAGCGAACTACGTGCCTTTCCCCACAGAATGCTGACTTCTTGATAGGGGTCACTGATGGTGATAGCACTCAGTGGAGTTGTGCCAATCAGCATCATATAAATAAATATATATATATATATATATATATGTATGTATAAATTTATATATATATATATGTGTATAAATATATTTGTGTATAAATATATATATATTGTATTAAAAAAAAAAGTATATATATATATATAGAAACACGTAAAACGAAAAGCACAGTCGTGAGGCAGTGAAGCCGTGATTGAGGCGGTGAAGCATGAAACTGTCCATCAGTGTATGAAGACCATACGCCTGTTAATCATGTCCTGTTTGAACATGAATTCCCCAAGACCCTTAAAACCCGGAACACTCAAAAGACCCTGAAGACCCAAAAAGATCCTGAAGATCCCAAAAGACTCAAAATACCCTGAATACGCAAAAGTCACAAAGACCCGAAAGACCATTTACACCCGTTATACCCTTCAGACAGATTGGACAGCTTTGACCCTTGACCATTTAGACCACTTGGACCTTTTATATTACAAATAAATTTCAAATAAGTATATCACCAATATCTATACAGGTAGTCGTCGACTTACGACTGTTCGACTTTACGACGACGACAAACTTTTTTTTTTTCACACGATGTTTTTCGCCCATATTCATGAAATTTACGAGGAGAAAAGAAACAAACCATTCAAACAAAGCTCACCATGTTTACGAAAAAAAACAACTCCGGATACCTCGAGCGCTGCCCTAGCAGATAACATCGACGATCCACAGCCAAGCATGAGTGACCAATAACATGTTTTGTATTTTTGAATGTTTTTGCAAATACAGTACCGTATTAAACCGATTGTACTGTAGTGCAGTGTTTGACTTGAACAAAGAAAATGTTAATAAAATACAGTAGACTTACAGATGACTATTCTATCATTATACAGTATAATATTAAATTAAAAAATAAATAAAGGTTGGCCGACTTACGACCAATCGATTTCCGACCGATCGGTCGGAACCAATCACGGTCATAAGTCGACGACTACCTGCATATTACTAAAACTCTCATCTTATATATGTATATATGTATATATATATATTCATGTATGTTCCCAAAATACAGCCAAAATGGTACACGATAGCGCAAAAAATAGTAGGGCCACGTTACTCACCATTTGCCTGTGGTGTGCACTATCAAGTTTTGCTCAAATCAGGCAACGAAAAAATTATTAAAAAATCAATTCCCGTTCAATCAAGTTTTGTATGACGATCCATAAAGCGCAAGACAAACCATGGAGAATGTGTTGATATACCTTGTGAAACCGGTTTGCTGAACGATGACTCTGAGGTAATGCTCAAATTTTCTTCAAGTTAAAGTTTGACCACTAAATAATATTAAAATTTTGTCTTTTTTTTTCATCAACTGCTGTCACAACGGGAACCAACGGGTTCACAGGTCGTCAAATTACAAAAATAATTTGTGCAAAAGAAATGTTTATATTGTTGCGGGCCGGGACCGTGGCAAGAACGAACAATAGGTGGGGGAGGTTACGTCGTCTCCCACCAGACTCCCCGGAATTGCAGGCCGTCGCTCCGGATATTTCCGTGAGGCGGCGGGTCGCTTAACCGACCGGGACGCCAATATCTCAACCGCGTAGCTAGGGAACTTTTTGTCGAGAAACAATTAACCTAATTAACTATGCGGGGTGTCGTCTACCGGGAACCACGCCCTCAGTACACCTTGCCCGAACTGGACCACTCTACGATACCAACTGCCAAATACCTTTCCGGTTCGGACGCAGCGAGCGGTCTGCCAAGGTCGTACTGGCTAGAATGAACGATTAACGGGCATAAAAACCCGGCTAAAACTCAGATCTGAACCATGCTGGACCAATGAAAGAAAGGATGGAACGATCTGGAACATTTCTACAGTAATTTATTTACAATAAAGAAGACACAGAGCAAGACTTATCGTGGAATATTCAAGCAACAATTACAATGTTCAAAAACACTTATACAGTTTCTACTTACAAGACAGGCCCACACATTCAGATGATTTATAAAAAGACCCCTGCATCCAAGAGGGGAGAGACGAGCTGGGGGGTCGCAGTTCGCTTGGGTACCTGCACGTTGAAAGGAGGGGTGCTCCGCGGTGCGGCACCTGCTAATGGTCGTGCGGCTCCGCCCACAGTCACACGCGTGGGGCTCGTGCCCGTGGAGGAACCCGAGGGGAGCAGTCGGAGTCCAGGGCGGAGATCAGGGTCGCAGACGGGACCCAGGAAAACTCCACAACCCAGCCAAATGCAGAACTCCACTCAAATGCCCCAGACTCCAGCTCAAACCGCACGATGCACCAACCAACACAACTCCTCCAAAAACTTCCACTCTGAGGATTGCATCGTATTTTTATGGACCTCTTCCGAACGGGGTGGGGCTCGGTGAAACAGACGTCACCGTCCGCCCCGATTGGACAGGGACTTCATGGGGTCCGCCCTTTCTGGGCGGGCCTCGGCCAAACCGGGAGGCCCGCCCCCTCTCCACACGTGTGACTCATCAAGGGGAAGATCCAACGTTGAAAAGGAACATTTGTAGAACGCAAAACCGGAGCTGGACGTTTTTGCCCCGTATGCTGTGGCCAGCGAGGCGAGGGTGCAAGCGCTCGAAGGTACTGTGGTTGGTTGTTGGATGGTCGTTAGATAGTTTGTTGGATGGTCGTTAGATGTAATAACCTACCTAAAAGGACATCGCAACACACACCTTTGATTCTCCCACTAGACAAAAAAAACCTGTCTCACATGTACTTAATGGAATAACTGACTCTTGGACATCTGTATGTTTGAATGCATATGGTTTCCAGATCCGTAACAATATTATGATTGGTGTAAATCGTGACAACACAGCAAATCTGTGACGTCAATTGCTGCAACGATATATGAGAGGCCAAGTTAGCAAGCTGATCCGCACTAGTCTTATCTATACAAGTGAATAAAAAAATGTTGCTAATAAAAAAACAAGCAATGTAGGGATGACAAACTACATTCTAAAAAGGGCTTTAAACAAGATAGGGAATATGTTGGTTTAGAGAGTAGCTAACAGTATTGCCGTCACACAATCCTAGTTGGGGGACGTATTGGCTCCTGGTCTGTCAAGCTGGACAGGATGCATTGCAATGTATTGAAACAACAACTGTGAGGACATCACTTCCTGCAGTTCGCAAGAGGGTAAGCCCAACCAGAACAAAACAAGTGCTTTGTGTGTGTTGTTTTGCTTATTTTGTCATCGTTGATTTGTTTCAGGGGCTTGTGGGCTGAACTTATAAAGCTGTATTTGTGTTCTGACAGTTTTAGTGGGTATTTGTGTTAGTTTATTGAAAGAAGCAGGGAAGGCCTCGTGTTAAGTTTTGCATTGTCATTTGGGGCCTCAGGATTTTGGGGATAAAAAAGGGTATCAAGAGACCGAAGAGAAAGGAAGAGGGGTTCATAAAAGTGATAGTCTCTCTATATAAATTATTTTACTTGTTTTTGCTCATCGTACTTCCACAAAACTTTATCTTGCACCAAGTGGATAATATTCTTCCTTACGAGACTGATTTAATTCTTTCAGGTCTGTAGGTTTATTTTAACGACCAATTATACACTAAAACATGTCTGAAGACGGCGATGGTTCACGAGTGGTATTTGACGATGTAGATGTTTTCAGAAGTCAAGGATGAGACAATATGATAATGTTTGACCAAGTTATAAAAATGATCAACATGATGTGGTACGAGTGACGGGTTATTAGCTGCAAAATGTTGAAAACCGCGTTTCGTTCAACAACTTTAAAATTTGACCTTTGCATAACCTTTAAAGATCACAAAACAATATTGTGGACATTAAAATAAGGAAATAGGATATGTGCTATAGCTTAATGGAGTTAGTTCGTCGAAGAGGTCGAAAACCCGGTTTGATTCCCACAACTTTGAAAATTTGACCTTTGTGAACTTTAAAGGTCAAAGGTCAAGGATTATGACCTTTGGTGCAAAACTTCCTCTGGAACATTCCAGGAACAATATAACGTCATATAGGCTCTATGGCATTTCGCACTCCTCGGATTATCCATACTTTGATAAAAACAAACTTGAAGGGGCGCCACGGCAAGGTGTTCGAGATAGAGCAAAATGGTTTGAAGACTTTAGGTGGGGAATGACCTCAAGATTATGCATAAAAAATATTGTCATCCTAGCTCTCAAAGTTTGGGCAGTCGTATGATTTTTATGTCAAAATTCGAAATTTTCTCAGTTCATGACCTTGTGACCTTGACCTTGGGACGAAAATGAAAAAATTGAGCTCCGTGGGGCTATGCAGGGGCCATTGGGCTAACCAATACCGAAACCCCTGCCAGATTCGACAAATCCCCTAAGAGAAGATGCAAATTGAAATCGGCTACCCCTAAAAACACAATTCGCAATTTTCTAAGTTCGTGACCTTGTGGCCTGACCTTGGGACGAAAATGAAAAATCGAGCCCTGTGGGCTATGCAGGTCCATTGGGCTAACAAATACCAAAACCCCTGCCAGATTCGACAAACCCCTCGGAGAAAAATTTTTTTATGTCAAAATCGCAATTTTCTAAGTTCGTGACCTTGTGACCTTGACCTTGGAACGAAAAATGAAAAATCGAGCTCCGTGGGCTATGCAGGGCCATTGGGCTAACCAAATACCAAAACCCCTGTCAGATTAAATAAAACCCTAGGAGAAGATGCAAATTGAAATCGGCTACCCCTAAAAACACATGTTTTTTTGGGCGTGGCTCCGCCCATAATGGGCGCACCACGCCATTTTCAGGAAAACACAACTAGATCATGATATAAACCTCCCCCAAAATTTCATCAGGATCGGACCAAAACCCACGGAGCTATGCTCGGACATAGACATACAGACAGACAGACAGACAGACAGACCCACAACAATAACGAATATAGTGGTCACATATTTTTCATGAAATATTTTTCGTGAAGCAATTATTCATATCATATCCCCAAGGTTATATTCTCTTCAAACGATATGCCCTTCTTTAAAATTTTTATTTCAATTGGAACTGTGAATTCTGTACGACCTGGAGATAAAATCAACATTTCTATAGCTTTTGAATACACAGCCATTTTATTTAAGGATATTATATATTGTGATAAATCACTAAATCTCACCAGTCATTCTCATCAGTTGGGCTTGAATAATTTACTAATATAAGCATTTTCATATTAATATTTTTGGTCGTTCAGCCTGTGCCTTGTATAATAATTTGACAAATCAATATCTAACTCTTGGTTAGACCAAAGGTAGAACTATCTTTTCCAACATGTCATTTATATTAGATTAAAAATACCAAAATAATTTTTAAAATAATTGTTGAGTTAAAATAACACAAGCAGACAAAATTGACCACAACACTTGGAATTCAATTCTTGGACTTAAAATGTTTGATGAACATCATTCTGTAAGAATTTCATGACTTCAACAGGTGTTGGAAGACCATAACTATCAAAATAATATTTAGCCTGATTATTATCAATACAAACCCAATGAGAACCATTTCCATTATTATCTTCTAAATTCATAATAATAATCTTTGTATTTTTAGGCAACTTGTTAATTAATCTCTCATACAAATAACCACGTTATCAAATTTTTCCAAAATTTGGCAAGTTCTATATTGATGATGTATTCTTTCCAAATTCTTTAAACCACTCATCAATGCTCATTTATTTATGAGAAAGATATAAAATCCATTACCCCTTTTAGTTAATTTTACACCAGGTTGTGCGATAGAAGAAAGCATAACTCCAACTAACAATCTCGCTTTATTAGGGAGGCTATGAAGTTTTTCAGCAAAATCTACAATTACACCACTTCCACTATTTGTTTCTCCAACTCTTTGTTGTCTTTACAACTCTTTTTATGCCTGTATTTGAGCCTTCCTTTCATTGGCAATTTTCACCGCTGATGAAATACTGCCGTCAATGCTCCAGCTGTACTTAAACCAGCAAATATAGGAATTATAAATGGGAAAAATCCCCACTCATCTCTTATTGAATATTTTTTCAACATTGGTTTTGACATTTTAATTTTAAGTGAGCCAGTATCGTTCATGGTTTTCATCTGTTCTCTTGTGAGCAAAACATCACCACTTACTGCTCCTTTTCTCTGAATTGTATTAATGTTAATCATACAAGGCTTTTGATTTTGAATACAAGATGATAGTTTATTAATATTGATTTGATTAACATATACCCCAGTTGACACTTTGCTACTCATTTATTTATCAAAACATTATGTGAGACTAATCATAACACCATTATCTGTATTAATCTGTAATTATGTTTCTTCCAAAAGCAAACAATATGTATCAACTTCTTCACTCTCTCCTCTTTCAATGTATAGGGAAGTTTCCACTCCATTCAACTTTATAGTTTCTTTTTGAGCACTCAGGTCAATCGCGTAGATTGTATATAGGCTTTTAAATGCAACCATATCCAAAATGGGTTCTTTATTGCCATTGCTTTCACACACCTTTTCTTAAGACGTGTATGCTTCGGCATTATTTTTCTCCCAATCAATTTCCAATCTGTCTCGTATATAAAATGTTCCATCCAGAGAAACCCGAAGTTGTTTCACCTTGGCATTATCACTCAACACATTATTCTTATCAGTAGCAGTATCTCCATCTGGTTTCTTTAAAATGAACCACACGTATCATGGCTTTCCTTCTAGAACACCGAATTTCCACATGGAAGTGCTTTGATTTAGTTCAATAATACTTGCATCTCTGCTTTTCATACGTTTGCGTTGAGTTCTTCATCAACATCAAAACCGAATGATAAAATCTTAACTCGATTACCACTCAGATGTTTAATAATTTGTCTCACTCCTTCTGGATTAGTTTCTAATAACCCAAGACCACCACATTTTAGTTTCTTTAAGTAACTTTAAGTAATTTTAGTTTAAGTAACTCACTCTTACAATGTGAATATTTTGTTGCATCAAGAGAGACCTCCTCAAATATTTGACCTTCGTTCCTCAATCGCATATGTTCCTCCATTGAAATGTAGTAATAATCTTCATCTTCTACTCTCCTGGTCACATTACACTGGTTGTTATAGATGCAATACGTGTCACATGGTGTTTTTTTTTTTTTAACACATGTATCTTTTCATTTTCACTATTCAAGAATCTAGATTTATGCACAAGATTAATAATAACAACTATGTATGTCATTGTTTATAAAATAAAAAAATCCCTCGTGATCTCATCTTGTTTCACGACAATGATTTATATTTTCCAGACGTATGTTTCATATCCTCCTCAAATTCTTTTTTTTCACTTTACAACGGAGAACAATTATCTCTCCAAATTTTTTTTATATCTATTGAATTTAACTTGAATAAAAATAAAAGTATTAGCGTTATTTTTTATCGAGTGACGAGGGAGTTGAAAGGATGATTGACTAAGATAAATAAATTTACAAGAAGAATGTCTCCCTCTTGTGTAGTAGCTATCCATAACCATTTGGTTTCTCTCATTAACACAATTATCAAAAAGAATGAGATTCTTTTTTGATATATCTAAATCTTGGGGTGAAGGTACATCATCCATATTATCATGAAGACTACAAGTTAAAGGTTTTGATTTCCTTTTACATTTCTGTGTAACACAAAATAGTTGTGTTATATCTTCAATGTTATCATCATTTAGTTTGTTTTGAAGTTTAAGTAAACCAATTATGTCTTATTTTTGAAGACCTGCATTAAAACCTTTTGAGAGTAGTTGATACTCAGGTTGAAAACTCGACTTTGGAAAATTATTAAGTTATCAAAATCAAAAAGTTGGGAGTAAGGAGCATCTTCAAAAGCAGGCATGTTTTTTCCACATCCACTTGAATCAACTATTAGAAATCTTTATGAATTCGGAAGATTTTTATGGTTGTTAAATTTTATCATAATTTCCCAAATGGGTAAAAAATCATTCATTTATATATTTAGAAAATAAATTTAGATTGGCTTTTTTTAGAAACTCTGTTTTATCCCAGTTCAGGCTTAATTTCAAGATAATCCATTATTTTATTTATTCATTATGTTATGTTGATGTTTCCCTGAAAATGACAATCATGAATAATATACATCATCAATCCCTGAAACATGAGCCTGGTGTTGGCTTAGTGGTTAGGGTGGCTGGCTTGGGATCCTAGGGTCCTGAGTTCGATCCCTGTTGGCCACTGAATTAACACCAGGGGGTTGACTCAACCTGTCATCCTTCTGAGGTCGGCGAAATGAGTTCCAGTGTACTGGTCCCGGTGTATGCCCCGGTTAGAATAGGTGTACCATATCCCTGTGTGTCATAAGAGGCGACCAGGGTTGGTGTCAGGAAGGGCATCCGGATATAAACATTGCCTCAAGAAGGGAACCATGATTGCATGGAGCCCGCAAAAAAGCTAACCCTGCTCAGCAGGGAAAAATGCGGCTGTAAAAAGGCTATTTTATCAATCCCTGAAACATTACCATCATTTGTTCAGTCTCTTCTCTTGTAAAAAAAAAAAAAAACGTGTATTATCACCGTCATACTTGACATTCATTTCTCTTAATCAAGTACTACATTTTTTATTTTAAAGATAATTTTAAAATGGTCCTTGACTACAACTGAACGAAATGTCAATTCACCTGATATATTAACATCCTTTGTTTCATCAAGATTTACATCTTTAGAATTGTTGAAAAAATGCAAATTCCTCCTTGCTTATGGCTGATGGTCTTATCTTTTCTTTCTGAAGCTTCATTCGTAAGGTTTTTCTTTTTTGATACTTTTTCTTGTTTCATTGCTTTTTCTAGTTTTGAATATATTGCCAGAAGGAGAGGAGAAACTTTGTAAGAGCTACTTTAATTGATGTTCTTCCAGATATACTCAAAGCCCTTCCACCGAAGGAAATTCAAGAACTCATATTATCAACCATAATTGTTTTTATCCAATAGTTGTTATATTTATCTTTATTCAATTTTACATCCTCGACATATTTCTCAGTATCTTTTACAAATATAGAGATTGAGTGAAACTTGTCTTTTGTGTCTTGATACATTGTATTCATTGAGTAAAAAAAGTTGCTGGGTAAAATGGTTTTAAGCACAGATTCACCTATAAATTAAACGGAATTTTCATCAAGAAAATTTTAAGTTTAAACAAAAAGTATCTCTAAATTATCATGAGATTTTCATCAAGAAAATTATTTTTAGCAGTTTTTCTATTCATAAATATGGTAAATACAACATACTGTGACATTTGAAATCAGGTCAGTCAGGTTTCTTGACTGCCACTGGTAACATGTAACCAGTGCTACCTGCCGCATGGTCGGGTTGTCGGCGACTAAACCGACACCCCTCACTGGCTTGCCAGTGGGAGGGTGAATGTGAAACCCTGCCAGGACGAAAAACAACACCTGCCACAGGGTGGATGAGCTCCATTGAGCCAACGGCCATCCAGTAAGGAGATGGTGTGTCCGAAAAAACACCCATCTGGTTAGAGCGGTTTTTTTAGGTAGTAGATTGTAGACAGCAACCGCCCAGGGTGGTACTACCGTTCTGACTTAGGAGCGTTAAAGTGGTGCCCGGAACCATCTTACACTCTCCGTGTCAGGATTTCTGGTCTTACTTTCTGTCTCACTCAAACTATAGCTACCAGGCTAGCTTTAATCTCTTTTCTGCTAACAAACATCATATACTTTTCATCATACATTTTGTTACTCACTCATTTTCCTCCTCACTTTATTCTCTCTTTTCTACTTCTCTATGCAGTTCTTTTATTTAAGGCTTGGCCTCGATGATGACTATTTAGTCCGTGCCTGGAGCCTTCAACATTAAAAAAAAAATCATGAATAAAAATGTTCCAACAAAAAACACCTTCAAACCAACAAACACAGTCAATCTTTTCAGACAAATATCTCCATTTGACCAAGAAACACAACATTGTGATGTCTGTTCTTAGGATGTCTTAAAAGACAGTTATAAAAAAACACCTTCAATCACAAAAACACGTAAACAACATTGCTAGAAACATGAAAAGAAATAAGAAAATTGGATTAGAGGGAGATGTCACTGAGACAAAACCATTTGCAATCACAACTCTTCAAAGATCTTTTAGAGATCAGATGGAGGTAAAACTTATAAGATTTAATATTAGTGTCAGATCCATTTGTGAAACGATTCATATCTGAAAGGATTCAACAATCAAGGTTGTTAGTCGAATGTTGAAAAAGCATAAATCATTCAAAATATATCTTGGAGCCTCCTTTACCTTCTCAAGAGAAGATAATGTTTTTGAAGAACTATATGAGAACGAATCCACACACCTTATTACATCAATTGATAGCTTCCTTGGATCTCCAATCTTTGAAGAGCTTATGGTGTACCAACCCTTCAAGGCTGGGTACCCTATTGTTTTCTTTATTCCGCACAGATTTTCAGGGTTTTTTTTTCTTTAAAATTCATTTTCTTGGCAAGCGTAGATCCGATCGACAGGAAATTTTCACCTTGGTATGTATCATTTTTAGTTGCATACTTATTTGAAAATCGTGACGTCATAGGTAAAGTGGTATTGGCAATGGGAGTGATTAGGTAATTATTTTTTTTAATTAAAAAATAAGTCTTCTACTCCAGAACGGCTGGACAGATTGAGGCAAAACTTTACACACACATTCCCATGTCATCCTTTTACAAGTTTGTTAATTTCTCATTGATGGGTCACATGGTTTGGTGGCCATATTGAATTTACCCAGAAAATTTAGCGCTTAACAGCTGCGTTGTCTGCCAGTAATTTTAGAGTCGCCAGAAATCCGCTCATTTTGTCGTGAAAAAATCATGAGGTTGGCGTCTTTGCCTTGGAGGGAGCGGTTGAGGACATTGAGACGTTCAAAGATGTCAACGAGATAGCACAGTTCTGACAGCCAAGAGTCCGACTCAAGCAACGCTACCCATGCTGTTTTCCCTTGTGTGCGTAGGAACTCCTTCAGTTCATCTTTGAGCTCGTAAACACGCAGAAGAAGGTTTCCTCGAGATAACCATCTGACTTGAGTGTAGAATAGTAAATTCTTATGGTCGGCGTCCATCTCCTGGCAGAATAGCCTGAATAACCTAGTGTTGAGGGCATTCGATTTGATGTGATTCACCATTTTTACGACTTCTGAGAGCACGCTCTGCAAGGTTTCTGGCAAAGTACGAGAGGCGAGCGCTTCTCGGTGAATCATGCAGTGTACCATGGAGGTCTGAGGAGCCACCTCAAGCAATTTAGCCTTGAATCCAGAACGCACTCCTAACATTGCTGGCGCGCCGTCTGTTGTAGATCCGAGCAACTTTCCGAAGTCCAGATCATGGTCACGATAAAACTGCTCTACCTTCCAAAAATGTCCTCGCCTTTGGTGGTGGCCTCCAATGGTTTGATGAGCAGAGGCTCATCGACAAAGTTATCAGCCTTGATGAAGCGGACCCAGACGATGAGTTGCGCGTACGATGCGATATCAGTGGACTCCTTTGTCGATGAGCCTCTGCTCATCAAACCATTGGAGGCCACCACCAAAGGCGAGGACATTTTTGGGAAGGTAGAGCAGTTTTATCGTGACCATGATCTGGACTTCGGAAAGTTGCTCGGATCTACAACAGACGGCGCGCCAGCAATGTTAGGAGTGCGTTCTGGATCAAGCTAAATTGCTTGAGGTGGCTCCTCAGACCTCCATGGTACACTGCATGATTCACCGAGAAGCGCTCGCCTCTCGTACTTTGCCAGAAACCTTGCAGAGCGTGCTCTCAGAAGTCGTAAAAATGGTGAATCACATCAAATCGAATGCCCTCAACACTAGGTTATTCAGGCTATTCTGCCAGGAGATGGACGCCGACCATAAGAATTTACTATTCTACACTACATCAAGTCAGATGGTTATCTCGAGGAAACCTTCTTCTGCGTGTTTACGAGCTCAAAGATGAACTGAAGGAGTTCCTACGCACACAAGGGAAAACAGCATGGGTAGCGTTGCTTGAGTCGGACTCTTGGCTGTCAGAACTGTGCTATCTCGTTGACATCTTTGAACGTCTCAATGTCCTCAACCGCTCCTCCCAAGCAAAGACGCCAACCTCATGATTTTTTCACGACAAAATGAGCGGATTTCTGGCGACTCTAAAATTACTGGCAGACAACGCAGCTGTTAAGCGCTAAATTTTCTGGGTAAATTCAATATGGCCACCAAACCATGTGACCCATCAATGAGAAATTAA
>CM068968.1:4576428-4594064 GCA_035128595.1 Eptatretus atami
AGAAGAGATGCTCCACAGATAAATCTCTTGACATCCTAACATGCATTTAGCCTCCCATAATATTGCATTTTCCTGTAAGTGTGACAGTTTCTCTGTTCCCTATTTCCACCACTTTTCTTGATATCGCGGTAAACGGGCAATTAGATGCGATAACATTTAATAACCTACAAAGATAAATATGTTGTTGTCATAATCAGCTTCCTATATGCCCGATTTAAATGTTTACTTTTCTTTGGATATTGTTAAGTGCAGAGTTTTATAGCAATTTATTATACTTTAATATTATCTTCGTTTTTTTCAATAAAAC
The DNA here is from genome assembly GCA_035128595.1 of Eptatretus atami. NCBI lineage: Eukaryota > Metazoa > Chordata > Myxini > Myxiniformes > Myxinidae > Eptatretus > Eptatretus atami. The sequence continues at coordinate 4,576,736 of CM068968.1, forward strand.
AAATGGATTGTCAAGACTGATACTGAATCCTCACACATCACGTGTAACATTGCAATGAAAACATAAATAGACGTCAACAACCACTTCATCAGAGGAAGTCTCTGAACATGATCCGTGATTTGGGATGATTTCATGTAAAAAATCTCCAGTGATAGTCATGAATAAAATGGCCGCTCTGTCTTACAAGTATTGCTTACGGCGTGATTATACATTGCATGTCAAATGTCTAGTATGTGACACCTGTGTGCTCATTTGCATGACAGTTTTACATGAGAATTAGTACCTGTGTGGACATTTGGTGACTTAATGTTGATACCAGGCAGAAATCATAACTGGTATTTCTTGAAAAACTATATAAATACTTTTTAAATTACCCTATAATCATATTATACCTACAACGGACAAACTAACTGTAAACGTTAACTACCATGTTTTTTCTTGTCTTAAACAAAAACGAGGAAAAGGATACACAATAAATGTTCAATACAAAAAGATAATAAGTAAGAAATGAAAGGAGAAACACAACTTGAATATAGATGTCACCTGTTTGAAGGAAACTTTTGCGACGATAGATCTGTCATATTTTATCACTTGTCCATATTCTGTAACGTTAAAACGCGAAATTAAAGTTCACTGTTACTCTAATACAAGTCTAAAATGTTTTTTACTTTACATGGGTGGAAAAGGTCTAATCAAGAAAGCTTTGCTGGTATCATTAGTAAGATTAAATGTTCTATTCAATTTCATTTCAACAGGTAAGAACGTTATACAATACCCCAAAAGTGTCAGTTACTAATCATGGAATTGCCCATAGATACATTTATATATATTACATATAATGGAAGGATCCTCCTTTTATCCTTTTGAATGGCATCTTGTGCTGCTGGCTGTATCGTTGCTGGGACTGGGAGTACAGGATTACATAATTTACATGGTCAGGTTTTATGTTAAATACAGTGGAAAATCGATAAAACACTAAGCGTAAATAGCGCTTGGTACTGGTACAAAATAACACTGCATACACCTTGGAGCCCGCAAAAATACTACTAATTTCATGTTTAAAGGCATAAAAAAAAGTGAGAAAAATAGAGAAAAAGTTAGTCGCCAAAATAAGCACTAAAGTGGCCAAAAATTCAACTGTCATCGCCCTGTGTTGAGTTACACGTGGTTGTGAAAAATACTCACGAGCTGTCATCTTCTCGCTACCTTTCCATATAAATGGCGAAGCTGAGATGAACAAAATCCATTCAATTCAAATCATCAATACGCATCCGTATCTCCTGTAAACTCACGTTCATTTCCGCTTCTAACACCATACAACACAGTACCAACGTAAGTACAGTACTGTACTGTACAATGATAACTAATGTTCGCGTGCTCTACCCCCACATCCTTTCGGAAGAGTTGTCAACAAACTTAAATCTAAGCTCCCCGTTATCTCCTGTACCAGTTTTTCGACATCTTCAAATCACCTACCAGCCGAGAAATCTTCAAATTTGTTAGTTTTTGTTTGCTCTGTTCAGTTCAGCGCCGCCATGCGAAGCAGAAAGTGTTATTCCAATAGAGAGAAAGCTACACATAAATTAAACAGATACGGGGAATGGTGAAACTTCAAGCGACAATCAGCAAGGATACAGGCATCGCCGGTTTCAACTCTAAGAGGATGGTTGAAAGGATTAAGAGAACATCAAGAGCTCATCGTACTGTCAACTCCAATGAAGGGATGAAGAGGAAGAGGGTCAAGCTGTGAGGATCAGCGTTGGAACCAGGAACTATTCAATTGGTTCTGCAAGTCTAGAGAGCTTGACATACCCATTTCAGGCACCCATCCTCCTTCATCAGGCGCATAGAAAGTCAACCAAGGATTTCACAAGGAAGAGAGAGGTGAAGATGCTGACTACAGCTTAACCAGGGGTGCTGCAAACACTGGCAGGATCGACATGGGGTCCAGCATGACCAACAACAATGGAGAGGGCCCAAGTCTGGCAGACCTGAATCTCCAAGAACTACCTCTCTGTGCTTTCAAATGAACTATCGAAGACCAAAAACTTCAAACCAGAAGACCAGGTTTCAATGCAGATGAAACTGGTCTGTACTACAAAGACCAAGAGGAGGTGGGCAAGGTCTGGCATCACGGCCCTCAACTCTCGCCCCTGCACATCAAGCTCTTGATGCTCGCCAGGCCTGGGTTGATCAAGAAAAAGAGCCTGGCTGAAGAAACTGCTCAGAGAATGAACAGCTGTCAACTGGAGGAGGAAGAGGACCCCTAGAGGAGTCGGAAGGAAGAAGAGGCACCAGTTGAACGCTCTCCCCAGCCTGCTCCACTCCAAAGCTGAACAGTCTTTCCCTTTATGGTCTTCGTTGGTTGAGTCCTTGGATGAGCAGGAATGCCGCAATCTTCGTTTGAAGATAGCAACCAAGGTAAAATCCTTCTGGATGACATCCGAAGAGCTCTCAAGAGCATCCATGAAGACCCAACCAAGATCACGCGATTTCTTCAAGAAATAAATTCCGCGAATTCTCAAGATATAAATTCCGTATCCGTTTTGTGATTAAGGAAGCGTAAAATGTTTTACGATTTATGTGATAATGTACATTTTGTATTTTTTATTTTGTAAGTAATGTTCGATGTACAATAAAAAAAAATAAATATATTCCATATGCATACAATTCCTAGTGTTTATTTTCTTGTTAAAAAAAGAAAAAAGAAAATAACTTGACGCGTTCGTCAATCCAAACTCACCAACAATCCAAAGATGGCGGACGTAACATTGTCCACATGTTTTGGCTGCTCGGTTTGTATGTAATATAAATATTTTTCAACTGCATCGTATTTAGCGCTGATACTTCAATTTATAACGGCCCTAAGTTCGCTTTGGACCCCACCGGTGAGCGTTATTCGATTTCCACTGTACATATATCTGAAACCGTATTAAGGAGACGTAACAAGTATTCTCTGGGGCCCATTCTGGCTCTTTGACACCCTGGGCAAAGGCACAGAGGTTCTTGACGCACTCTCTTTAATACAAAAGGTAACTGCAGACAACAAATAAACAAATAAATCAATTATGTGCTTCCAAAGTCAACAAAAGGTAATCGAACAAAAAACAAATCAAACGGTTGGAGCAGTACAAATTGTAATGAATGAAATGGTTAAATCATGTGGGTTTTATAACCATCAATTATAATAAGAAAATCATCCGCCGTTAGAACGTAATCAGCCGAGACAACAACCGATTCACTTTAAACTAACGATTCCGTGTGGGTGAACAAGAAATAAAGTTGTTATATATATATATATAACATCACACAAACAAGTTTAACTCAGGAAAGATCGAAAGAAGCGTCGAGGATAGCTGCATCAGAAGCATGGACGACATGGACGACATGGGTCATGGACAGACATGGACGACAATGGGTCATGGACGACAAAGGTCAAGGACCGACAAGGACCACATGGACCACATGGACGACATGGACCACATGGGACGCACATGGAAGACATGGACCACATGGACGCAGCATGGACCACATGGAACAACATGAACCACATGGACCACATGGACAACATGGACGACATGGACCACATGGACCTACATGGACCAACATGGACGACATGGACCACAATGACCACATGGCCACATGGACCTACATGGACGACGAAACTCAGCCCACCTGGGTGAATTTTATAACGTCTTGTGTCGTTGTTGTTTCATCGTCACAACGTCTTCCATATGTCCACTTCAAAACCAACAAAGTAAATAAATGCACGAATAAACCTGAACTCATAAAATCAGGTTTAGATACATGTCAGTAAAAATCATTACAATGATCAATTTCATGCACAGGAATTCGATTCAAGCAGCTTATCCACGAACAGCTGGTAAGAAGAGTTATATTCGCCTCAAATGACCTTTGCATCGTTCCATAGTTGTTGGGTGTAATTCCGCTTCAAGTTCAACGAAAGGCAGGATCTAAAACCACTGTTTATCAATAAGTTTTCCCACGGCTTTCAGGGGCACGCAACACTCACAACAACATGTCCACAACCTTCGTGTGCTGAACCGAATGCCGAGCTTCGATCTCAATCTTATGCTCCAATGTTGAAGACGCCTTGAGGAAGGTAATATATTCTAGGCCTGCATGACGAACCCGTCTTTTTTTTTCCCCCTCCTCGTTTTTATCAGGGTGAATAATTTTTTGTTTGTATAATATTTTTAAACTGGAAAGTAATTGCTCCGTTAAAGAACAGGAAGGGGGGTGGGAAGGGATTCGAGAGAAGTCAAATATACAAGTTCGAGAAGGGATTCGTTGAGAATTGACAATCCGAAAAGAGAAGAAGAAGAGTCGTGTTGGATCAAGCGTGGATGCCGTGTTCCCGGGACACCGAGAACAGCGAAAGAAACATTTTTCCAAAGCGAGTTGTGAGTAGAGGAAGTGTGGAGATTTATGGTTTTTTGAACTCTTCGTGAGGAGCACCTAAAAAAAGGCCACCGGGGGTGTTTTGTTTTGCACGTCGTGCACTTTTCGAATGTTTTCCCATGGTAACCACTTTGTTTATGTAGAGCACAAGGGTTTTCATTTTATTATGATTGTTAAGATCTACTGAAATCTACATAATACGTTTTAATATCCGGTTCAGCCTTGTGTAAGTTCCTAAAATTGGTTTCTTGCAAGGGGAGATTGTTCGACAATTTATCGCTAAAACGAGCTCATTATAACTGTATGTGGAGAAACGTTCCAACAATGTATCGTTTACCGATAAACACAATGGAGGGTTTTTTCACAAATATCCCATGATGCTGTTGCGCGCCGCCATGTTATTGTGTCCATTTCCAATGGCAACGGACAGGATCAAGTTGTTCCACAATCTCGTTATCTGAACTTCCTGGCGAATGGAAGGTTTCGTTAATTATTTGCCCTTGGTTATCGGTCTTGTTTTCGTTTGCCAACCAAATATGGCGTCCGCGCACTGCATCATGGTACTGAACATCTCCATCGGACATCGCTCCTTGGGTATCACCATTAAATATACAGCTGTTATCAAGACGATCATCATTCATCAAATACAATGTAACATTAAAACACACTCAATTATAAAATCATGCAATGGACGACATTTGGTGAAAATGAACCAAATTATAACGACAAGGCCTCATATGAACCAAAATCAAAATCGTTTAAGTTCTCAATCACTTAAACCAACTCAACCCACCTTGTTTTGTCATACCACGTCCAACACATTTAAGGAAGATATATATAATGTGTGTTAATCTCATATGTATAATATACATATATGTGTGTGTATACATATGTGTGTATATATATATGTGTGTGTATACATATGTGTTGTGTATAATATATATATATATATATATTATATATATATATATATATATATATATATAATATATTTGTGTGTGTGTGTGTGTGTGTGTGTGTACATATGTGTGTAATCTTCATGTGTATATATAATATAATATGTGTGTGTATACATATGTGTGTGTATATATATATATAATATTATATTATATATATATATATATATATATATATAATATATATATAATTTGTGTGTGTGTGGTGTGTGTGTGTGTGTAGCATATGTGTGTATATCTTCATGTGTATATATATATATATGTGTTTGTATAATCTTCAGTGTATTATATAATATATAATAATATATATAAATATATATATATATATATGTTTTGTTTGCGGGCCGGGTGTCGGGTGAGAAGACCACCAAGGATGGAAGGCCATCTCGGTTCCCACCCCAGACTCCCGCGGAATTGCAAGGCCGTTCGCACACGGATGCAATTCAATTCGTGAGGCGGCGGTCACTAACGCGACGCGTGAACGCCAATAACTCAACCGCGTAACTAGAGTCCTCACACCGTTATGGTTAACCGGGTTACCTAATTTATCACGTGACCTATTTCTGGAACACGCCTCGTACGTCTTGTCCGAACGCGGATGCACTTCAGCCGGATCGGAAATGCAGCCGAGGCGAACACTGCCAAGGACGTACCGGGCTAAAAGGAACGGATCGTTGGGAATAAAGTCGCCAGCTAAGTTAGGATACGGACCAATGCTGGATCAATGAAAGAACGGACGAAAAATGAGCTGGAATATTTCTACCAAAGGATTTATTACAGGCCCCCCAGGGGCCCCCCCCCGAGGAAAAGAATATGTGGCACAGTGAAACGTTTATTTTTGTCTTTGTAGCAGGAAGAGGAAGTAAAGTGTGAGGTGTGCGGCAATAATACCAAGCAACTTCAAAGCAGACACAGAGCAGAGTGTATCGCGAATATAATTATTGTACATCTTTAACTTAAAGGTTTTTAAGGAGGGAACCACGCGCCAGGACAGCACAGACACACACACACACACACACACACACACACACACAGCACACACCCTGACTGAAGAGGAAGTTTGATGAAGAGAAAAAGGAGAGGAGATGAGCTAAACGGTCTCTTCAACGTTTTGGGGGTGGATGTTCCGCTGGGCGATACCTCCCTGACAGCTGGCGCATTGTCTCTTGCTTCGTGCAGCTAGCGTCGGTCCCGAGAGAATGAGACACGGCAGTGGGGCTGAAGGGAAAGGGAATTGGGTGAGTCAGAAGCCAATTGGGTTGTAGAGAGGTGGAGTGCGAAGGAAGTGGGCGAGGAAGGGATGGCGAGGTGGTGAAGAAAGCGGAGTCGCAGGCAAATTGGTAAAGAAGGCGGACTGTCGATCCAGCCCAGAACTCAGAACGAGCTGAAAGGAATGAAGACAGGAACGATGAGCAGGAACAAACGAGCAGGGAACAACACTAGGCAGCTCCGCGGCCCGTCCTTTTATAGACCCCGTGGTGCGGGGCGGGAGGCGACGACCCGAATCGGGTGTCGTCACCGAATCGGAGCACTCTGGTTGGGTCCCTGGCACTGCGCGGCACGGCCAGTGATGGCCAAAAGTGGAGTTGGAGCCAAGAGGTTCCCAAAGCTGTGGAATCATCTCCGCTCCGAACCCGCATGATAGAATCGCTTTGCACCGATCCCGTGATATGAATCGCCTTGCAACCGAACTCGTAATATGAATGCGCCTTGCACCGAACCCCGTGATATGAATCGCCTTGCAAACCGAACCCGTGGATAATGAATCGCTTGCACGAACGCCGCGTGATATGAATCGCCTTGCAACGCGAACCCCGTGATATGAATCGCGTTGGCACGCGAAACCCCTCATATGAATCGCCTTGCACCAAACTCAGTGATATGAATCGCCTTGGCACCGAACCCCTTTTGTGATATGAATCGCCTTGCAACTGTTTTTAAATCCGTGATTGAATCAGCCTTGCACCGAACTCCAGTGATATGATCGCCTTGCACCAAACCCGTGCCGTGCCCAGTGAACTCGCGGTTGGTGCTGGTCAATGTGCCTGCTCCGTGGTGTGCCACATGGCCCGAGCAAAACCGGCCCCGCACAGCATGCCTCTGCCTGGTAGCAGCTGCATCGAGCAGAGGTGGCGGGAAGAATGTCTGCCATCTGCGGAGTATTTGTGGCGCGTGCGTGGTGAGCGAAGACCGATGGTAAGACGTTATTGTAACCCCATGCGCAGATGCGCGATGGTAGACGTTATTTGTACCAAAGGATGTGTGTTATTCGTGCCCGTTCTGTACGATGATAAAGTATCAGCGGGCTGGCGCGTGAGTCCAAACCATTGTACACGTGGTCAGTGCACGGGTCTGCCATTGTACACGTGGTCAGCGTGCGGGTCCGCACCGTCATCGAGCATCTTTGTTCGCGGTTATGCAGAGGCGGTGTCGTGTGCACGGTGCCAGCCCCTGATCTGTATGCAGGGAGTTGAGGGGAAATTATTTATATCAGGGTTGAGTTTGAAGAAGACAGATGCACCAACGTGCCGTACTATATGTTGTTGCATTTGGTGTGTTGGTTATGCCTCTGAATCGCCTGAAACGCAGTGGGCGGGGGGTTTGTCACTGTGGGTGCACTTACGTGCTCCGTGCAGCGCTGGCGTTTATTGTTTGGCTTCTAACTGCTGCCCCTTTGGTCTTCTGTGAGGACAGCATTTGGTTACGGCGACAGAGGCGCGGCTGTTGTTCCCACAGATGGGCGTCCGAGCGGAGTGGCCTTCAGGCCTTGCGTAGGACCCCTTGCCTTGGAATTTAGCTCAGAAATAGAGTAAAAAGAAATGGAAATAAGGTTCAGAGATTTAATCAGTCCAGCTATGAGATTTACACAAACGCACTCTCGCAGGCCGTTCCGAACCCACTTAAGACAAAGAAGGAAAGGGACTATGTAAACTACATTAATGAAATAACTGACTGGGGACTACTGTATGTTTGGCTGGCTATTGGTGTTGGAAGGGATGCGGTTTCCAGAACCGTGTGTGTTGTTGTGCGTGCGTGCGTGCGTTGCGTGTGTGGCGTGCGTGCGTGTGTGTGTGTGTGTGTGTGTGGTGGTGTGTGTGTACACTACGCGTCAAAAGTTTAAAGAACCACCCCCATTTCCAGTTTGTATTGAAATTTAAGCAGTTTTTATGTTCAATGTACTCTGAAATTAAAGCATAGAACAAATAAACAATTGCAGATAAAAAAAGAAAATCATGGAATCGTTTTAATTGAACAAAATTTAATCTAAATTTTTGACTCATCAAAGTAGCCACCTTTTGCAAATATAACAGCCGAACATACTGTGGCATTCTTTCTACAATGAAATCAAAATATTGTTTGGAAGTTCTTCCCAACAACTGTTCCAAGAAGTTCCCACAAATGTGTGGCACTTGAAGGTTGCTTTGCTTTCACCCTTCTGTCCAGTTTCATCCCAAACAAGCTCGATGGGGTTTAAGTCTGGAGACTGTGCTGGCCATTCCATGATTTGAACCTGCCGTTCTTTTCTTCTGAGGTAGTTCTGTACATAGCCTGGAGGTATGTTTTGGGTCGTTAATCTTACTGTTAGGATGAACCCTGACCGCAACTAGGTGTAGACCAGAAGGTATTGCATGGCGCTGTCAAAATGCTGAACCCTTTGGTTCAGGTGTGCCAGTCACTCTGTGCAAAGTCGCCGACTCTGGATCCAGCAAAAGAGCCCGCAGAATCTACGCTTCCTCCTCCTGTTTGGACAGTTGGTGTCACACACTGAGATACCATCGTTTCGCTCAAGGTCGACGGCGTACAAAAACCCTGCTTGATGAACCGAAGATTTCAAAATTTTGATTCATCGGTCATAAGAACCTTCTTCCAGTTTTCAGTAGTCCGCACTGGTGGTGGTCCTCATGGCCCAGGCAAAGCTCTTTTTCTTAATTTTGCCATCTCAGCAATGGTTTCTTAACTGCCACTCGACATGTCAAACCTGCAAGCTCGAAGTCTTCTCTCAACAGTTGAATACTGAGACTTCCTTACTATCGATCAGTGGTTAGGCTGTGCTTGAAGCTGCTGTCCTGCGTAGCCGCCTAATCAGCAAGCTGTTTGACTCTCAGAAACTTGTCTTCTGATTGTGTTGTGGCTTTGGGTCTGCCAAGACTCTTTCCTTGTCACAAGTTTCCTCAGTTTCCAAGTGCCTTTCGATGGTGTAGGAAACTGTACTCACTGACACCTTGGCTTCCTTTTGCAATTTCTCCGAAAGGAAAGAGCTACACTTTTAAGGGTTATAATGGTCTGTCTGTCTTCCTTTGTTAATTTGTCTTTTTCTCGCCATTATGATAGCAATATAATGCTTTCAGGGGTGTAGCAACACGTCATGTTTCAACGACTGCTTTGATACAGAGGGTTTGTACTATCAACAAAAAGTTGGGACACCTGTAGGAATTGTTTGCATCAACTTTCAAGGCTTAATTTACTTCCATTGCCTGGGCAGAACAGCTGCAGTTTGCAAACCCATTAATTGTTCCCTGAAAGGGCCTTTTTTAACCATCTCTGAAATTTACATTATTTTTCAGTTTTTGGGGTTACCTAAAACTTTTGTTTTTTAACCTCTGGCATTTTCTAGTTTACCTGCTTAGCTTTGTACGCATTTCAGGTTATTCACTGGACCTTGAACTGCTTAAATTTCAGTAAAAACTGTAAAATGGGGTGTTCTAAAACTTTAGACTGGTGGTGGAGTTGGAAGCGATGTGAAGTGAGAACATGTGAAGGAAATTATTCACATCCTTTTCTGTTAATGGCTTGGAAAAGGGCTGAAGTGATAGTTCTGTACTCCGAAAGCTGTGTATTTAATCAATGAATCTTGAGAAAGATATTTGTGCTTTGAATTTTGCTGTTCATCCCCACAAGCAGTTTTGCTCATCGTCCCCATTGCATCAATTTTGTTTGAGTGTATTTAAGTGACCGAGTAAGCACATAATCGGAGATCAATTGGCACTGTTACTGTGTATTTTCTCTCTCCATGGATCCATTAAATAATGATTCAACTCTGTTAAAATAAATTGTAAAGAACCTGTGAGTGAGTTCCTTCAACATATACAAGAGGCTCTTAGTAAGGGTTGCATCCGGCAGAGTCTTCAAGTAGAGTGGTTGAATGGAGCAAGACCTGACATGGGAAAGACGAAAAGGTTGTTAGTGTGAGGATGTCAACTGGAAGTTGTAAGTATCTCTCACAATCACAAGTACTCGAAAAGCTGTTGTTTGTAATTTATCACAGTGGCACCACAGACAAAAAAAAGTACTTGTACATACAATAGCCATGATGCACAATGTCTGAGTGTTTGGTATGTCAGGAAGGTGTTGGAGGTACGAGTTTAAACTTGAACTTCGGAGCCACCCCATTGTGAAGGGTGCAGCGGGGTCCTCGGGCAATGCCCTGGAGAAAATTATAAGGATGGCTGGTTGCTGTGCAGATGCCTGCCGCAAAAACAGCTTCGCCTTGTGAGGTGTCCTTTGCGGTGAAAAGACCTGCCACAGAGGCAGGGATAGTTACATTTCCAGCTGCCTGGTTAGCTGTGCACTCATTTCAGCATGATGCTGTTCCCCTTTATAATTCCTTCAGTGCATGATGAAAGCCGGTATCACTTTCCTGTGAAACCTCACACCATCTTTCCTTTTCCCAGTAACCTGTAAATCAATGCAATGCCATCTCACCACCTCTAATTTGTGCCATAGCTGAGCTCTTCTTCTCCAGTCTCCAAACACATGCTTGGCATCCGCTGTGGCCCCATGCGGCCGAGGTGGTCAAGCCATCGTAGATGTGTTCCATCCACTGTCGGTCCTTGTCATTCTGAGGATGGTCCAAATGCAACGAGAATGGAAAGGCTTCAGGTACCTCGCATGATCTGTTTTGATGGTCCAGTGTCCAAAACCATAAAGCAGAAGAGTTAAGTCCAAAACAGGATACACTGCCCGCTTGTTGCTTCAGACGGATTGCTGTCCTGAAAATTGGCTTTTTTCAAGCATCCAAAGGCTCTTACAGCTTCATCAATGTGGTGCAACACTCCTTTCCCCACTAACCGCCATCTGTGATGTGTTGCTTCCAAGGTATGTGAAATCCTCAGTCTATTTATGTTGAGTCACCTTCCTAGCCATTGCTTGTGTGGCATCGTCACCTTGTGTATGTATGTTATCATACAATGAACCATCATTGGGTGTGTAGGTGTGTGTGTATGAAGAAGGTTTTGGGATCTGAGGGATATTTGAGTGTACAGGCAATGCATACAAATGGTCTTCCTTTAATATTTAAGGCAAATAACCCAGTACTACCTGTCAGTGTAATGAACTTGAAGTGCATTACCATGCGACATGTCCATGTGAATGTTGTGGTTCCATCAGATTTTCTTAAAAGTGGTTCCTATATTTATTGCCTGATAAGTTAGTTATTGGGGAAACTGTCTTCATTTGCAATAATGTGCTGCATGGATTACATCTGAACATAAATTATCCTTCATACACATCCCTATTGCTTGTGTTAATGTCTTCTCATCATTGAATGTCTTATTCTGAAATTGTCTCAACAGGCTCAAATTTAATATCAATATCTAAATGGTATGTTTGCATGCGCCAAATCAAAATTATTCCATTCAAACATGTATACAATACAACCTGTTTCTCATGGCAATTGTATATTATTATGGGTGTTCATCGCAATCTACTTAGTCCTAGATTTATTTTATCTGTTGTACGGATGTGAACAGAATCGAAGTGGTCGTTGTTTCTACATTGTGTGTCTGTGAAACGTTCAGGTGTTGACTTACTATTTTTGAAGAGAATAAGATCTCAAGTACAGAAGGTAGTTCATATTGGTAGGTCACTAATGTGTAGTCAAAGGTTATCTCAGGGTGAGCAAACAATCAGGTAAAGTGGTAATGTTTACTCTCTTTAAAGGTTCAAACCCACAAATGTCTGCTAGTTTGTTGTTGGCATTAATTCCTGTCGTGTGCAGTCCGTAATCGGAACAGCCTGAACTGTATCTCCCAGTGTGCAAAATGAAGGGTTGAGTGAGTGGAAGGATGTTCTGAGATTCTGGATAGATAAAACAGATCGTAACGAGTGATGTGAACTCTCTGTCTTGAAGAGGAGACAAAGCGACTGTCTGCTGTAATGAGTGAGTTGTATGATCTTCATCACTTCTGATGGGAATCTGTGATTCGTCTATGCAACTTGATGTTTTTGATTTTTTTGCTGTACATGATAGAAGAAGGGAGGGGGGATGACTAAGGGAAGTGGAGGGGGAGAAGGAGGGGTTGGATGGAGGAGGGAGTGGTGATGGGGAGAAGGACGGTGGGTGTGGGGGGCGAGAAGGAGCGGGCATATCAGCAGGAGATGAGTGGGATGTGAGGATGAGGCTGGTGCGAGTGAGCGCGATGGAAGGAAGACGGGAGTGAGGAGAGGGGGATGGGTGGTAGGAGAAAAGGCGAAGGCAGCATCGAGGGAAGGGCAAGGTAAGACAGTCGTGAGGGGAGGGTCTGTCCGGGCCATAACCACTGTCCGGACAATGCGTGTACACTGAGGCGGGGGGGGTAAGGAACAGAAAAAGAGGGGTGGAGGAGTGGGAGACCGAGGAAGGGTTGGGGGAGGCGAGGAAAGTGGGGGGGGAATGGGGGGAGCGAGAAGGGGGTGAGGAGCAAGGATGCAAGGGGGGAGCAAGAAAGTGAGGTGGGAGGAGGAACGAGGGGGGGCAGAAGGGGTGGAGGGAATAAAGGATGGGTGGAGGAAGGAAGGCAGCAGAAGGGAGGGGAACGAAGTGGGAGGGGAGGAGAAGGCAGTATGAGGGGAGGGTCTGTTCATGGTAAACCACTGTCTGGACATGTCCAGAGACAACCACCATTTGGAATAACCACCGTCCAGACACGTATGGAGATAACCACCATTCGGATACATGAGGATATGAAACCATCGAGATATTTGTGGAAATATCCCACCATCCGGGCATAATAACTTCATCCAGATAACGTCGAGAAGAGATAGAGATACAGATTGATAGATAGATAGATAGATAGGATAGATAGATAGATATTATGTGGGAGGATGCTTGCAACTGTATTAGGAAGGGTTTGCGGCGAGGATGGGACAAAGAGAGAGGAGAGGGGGGTAGGGGTAGGGGGGTTAGCAGAGAATATGTTCTGCTTTATGACACACACACACACCACACAACACACAACACACACACCGTTATGTTACAGGTAGAAACCATTATTCTCTGTTATTGAGAAAAGACAAAAACGGCTGCGGAAATCAGGTGGTAATCGATGTATTCGTTTACGGTTGTGGAAATTCACAGAGCACCAATATAGGTCCTTAAAGATGAGTATGTCCGATAAGTCTGTGTCAGATAGATTTCCCCACTCGATGTCCTAAGGGAATTATTCCGTGTAGGACCGGGGGCTGTGATCATTAGGTAGTGTTATTATTTGCTAAATCGTTATTTTGGACCAACCGCCAATTACTTACCGCTAACCACAACCACCACCGTAAAACGCATCTCGACAACCACAGCCACCTTGCTCCAGAACGCGCCTTCACAAACAGGGCCACCATTCTTCCACAAACCCGCCTTCACACAACCACCTTAACCAGCAACGCCCAAACCAAACCACTCATCACAACGCCTCAAACCACAAACGCACACCGCGTTTCGCACCTGCAGCACACGGTTTGCCAGAAGCCTGGCATTCATCGAAGGAGAACGGAACGACGGCCTCACGCCCTGGCCCCCAAACGAATAAACCCCTGCGAGAGGAACAAAAAAGCTATGGAAAAGGCAAAAGGAAAAGGCCCCGATCCAGAGAGAAAAAAACGCCCTTCTTCTGGAAAGTTTTTCCTGCAGCGTGCTGGAAAGAAGGGGGCGGAGCGAGGGCGGGTAGGAGCTCGAGATATAAGGAGGAGGCGCAGGCTCTGTGTGTGTGCGTAATGCTGAAGTTTTGTGATCTCTCTCTGGACTCTGCATCTCGCTGCGCTCGCTGATCGTGCTCGCTGGATCGTGCTCGCTGGGAATCGCAGCTCGCTGGATCGCGCGCATCTGGCCCTCTGGCGGCGAGCTCACTGGGACGGTGCCGTGACGAGAGCGGGGAAAACGAGATTGAAGGCGCGCGGACGCCAGCGCATCTTCTGGGTCGGTCGTGAACAAGAGTCGGATCGAGGGGTAACAGAGCCGAGAAATCCACCTCACGGTCATGGGGAAGGGATTTTCTTTCCTTTCTTTCTGGGTTTTGTATAAGAGTCTGTGGGGCGCCGTGTCCGTTAAGTAAACCTGGTTAAGTGTACGATAATAACTATAGACAAACGTTGTAGTTCTCTTTCTGCTCGGGTTGTCCTGTTCCCTTACCCCATTGCTATACATACGTGCTTGTACATTTGGTCATTGCTTTTGTTTGGCCTCGCCTGATTTGCATACATGACTGCATGACTGCATATGTGTTGTGTGTGGGTAATAAATGTGCTTGTGTGAAATGTTTAACCCGTGCGTCGCATCCTTTCCCTTCATTGACTGCCGTATTGAGTTCGAATAATAGCTGGTCTTTAATAGCCGATAATAGAATCGGATCGCAACGGGGACTTTCGCGATAGTACCCAGCTCGGTTATCCCAAAACGAAGCGAGCCTGCTTTAAGCGGCTCGTTCCAAGCGGGCCCCGCCGTTGAGGTACAGTCTGCTGGGTAGTCTGCCTCGCACCGATTAATTAGGTAATATCGACAATTCGGCGATTGACCCTGTAGGGCGGGTAGAGTGGTTGACTTGGCTGTGGTGTGGCATCCAAAACACACCCGTAGCGGGAATTTCAGCATTTGATCCAGAGCTGCGACTGGATTCAACGTCGGTGGGCGAAAGCGGCCGCCATTAGCTATAACCGCGGTGTTCGCACGCCGGCGGGCGGGAATCTAACAACAGTGATTTGCGTTGAAACTCACAGAGAGAACAATATAAACCTTTGTTAAAGCACACCGAGTCATATAAAAATAACCAATTGCTTTAGAAGCAAGTCACTAGCCAAAGGAAAACGTGATCGCTCGTAACACTGCTGAGGTTTAAAAGCTAAAAACTCCAAAGAAATGAGATGAAAACCTTTGCCATCCATGGCACCCGCGTAACTAAGCATGCAAGCATACACACACCACACAACACACACACATACAGCACACAACCACAACACACACACACACACACGCGGGAAGAGTCCCCAAATTACAGATCCAAATATACCCATATATGTAACCTCTACCCTGTAAGCAACTGCCAACTGACAATCCTCATGGGACACAAAACTGCAGCCCGCCGTTGACTGTAAGGGTGCTTGGCAAGCGCTTAAGCACTCAAGCAAGCACTCGCAATTAAAATGCTTATGGATGGTTGGCTGGCTTGGCAAGCGATTGGGATGTCCGAATGTCCAAACTATGTTTTGAAATTTGACAAATTAACACTTTATAGCAGTCTGATTGTTGTTAAGTTCAATTCTGGAGCTTAATTTGTTCGCTATTTTTAACCCTTTGAACCGCCTGGCGGTCCATTTTGCCAACCGGCTATTTCAAACTTCCATAAAGGCCGAGAGGCCGTTTAACAGCTGCTATTCAAAACTACATATACCCAATGGGCTGGTTTACTGGCAGCTTATTAAGCTCCATATCCCGAGTCGGCCGGATTTTTCTCTCGGGAGACCAAGTGGGGAGCCAAAACCCAGGAGCTTCAGGGTTCAAAGGGTTAATAAGATCTCGAGGTTATAGATGTGCGTTGAATAGAAATGTTGGCCATGAATGGGCGTCGATGGGCATTTATAAGCATTACAAGTACCCAGCGATTCGTAGCTATGATGAACAAGCATTCGATAATGAGTGAGGAAAGTGAAAAAAAAATTTTTATCGTTTCAGAAATTCGTTACGGCTTGTTCCATGTCCAAGGCATGGTTGAGCCCGGCCAAAATCAATGGGCACTTAAGCACCAGTGAGGTAACCCAGGGAATAGCGCCTGAAGACGGGCGGCAGAGAACACGTTGGCCGAGGATATGCCTGATAAAGATATAAACTAAATAAGGCCCATTAATTATCTTCAAGAAGGGGTGTTTTAAATTTACACAAACACGCCATTATTCCAGCTCACGGCACTTCCTTGGAGTTCCCTTAATATGCATGCAAAGTTTCAGGAAATGCCTTATGTTTCATAGGTTTGGAGTTATGGGGACACTGACACACACTGACACACACTGACACAACACTGACCACACAGACAACACACACAACACACACAACACACATTCTGTACATTTTATTAGTATAAAATTTTAATAGCATGGAATGCGACCACAATACTGCAAATGTATGTGATACGAGACTGCTTTCATCTCATAAAAGTTACTTTATTAGCAGATTTATTTGTGAAGTGGAAAGTGAAAACCGAGCACAACATTGATGTGCTCCTGGATCTACAGAACGAATGAAATCTGAAGCTTCTTCTTCAAGAGCCATCCCAATGAAGGTTTGTGTCAACATTTTGATTAGACATTTTGATGAAACTCTGGTGTTGCAAAAAAAAAAAAAACCCCCCTACGTTTTGATTTCGCTTGCTTTAAGAAATAAACCAAATGGTAGATAAGTTTCTCAACATTCCATTATCCCTTTTTTATTCATTCGGTGAATTATTTAAACCAACTAATGATCTACCTTTGGTTTTTTGGCTGTTATCCTAAATTTTGGAACAATAATCAATTTCTAATTGAGCTTTAATTTCACACGTTGCGCAAACCAACTCCTTTTTCCTCTTAAAATGCGCAACCTGCCTTTCTTTTGATCACGCCTATATCCTCCGCCTCCGGGGCGTGGCCTGCTCGCATGAAGCCCGGGAAGGTGGGGCTTCTGCCTGCTCAGCACACCTGCTTGTTCCTCCTCATGGTTTTGGTTATAAAGACAA
>CM068968.1:4632368-4656112 GCA_035128595.1 Eptatretus atami
ACACTGCCATTCTCCTAACTAAATTCCCCTAACTAACTCGTGCTCCCTCGTCGTCCCTTACATTAATGCACGTTCCATTTAACTCTACGTAGCTATGCTGTCGAGATCAGGTTCCACCGCTGATTGAAATCTAGCAATGTCCACTCTGATCATGGTAGAGAAGAGCTTTTAATTTCACCACCCAAACATGGCCATGGAGAGAAAGAACAGCATACATGCAGTAGGTCAGTTACTCTAACTCTGGCTCGCAAGCAGTTTGTTTACTATATATATATATATATATATATATAATACTTTGTTCTGCCCCCACCTCCTTTGTAGGGCATCTGTTTCTTGATTTACCCAACTTCCATCGGGTTTCTATTTCCTTTCTCAGAGATGATTTTCTTTTTTCTTTTTCTTTTGAGGTAACAAAACCCCCAGCCCTGTTTTCTCCCTTTGGACTGGCAAATGTCTGTTTCTGGTTATTGTTAGCTTTAGAAAATCTTGGGTGACAGGAAGGTTATTCTCTAATGCATTTCATTCAATTAAGAAAAGGTAATCCTCCTAAAAATGGCTGCTCTCATCTTGGGAGATGTTCAACAGCTCCACATTTGCCCCTCTGTTACTGAGAAACATAGTGGAAAAGGAACACCACAATCATAATAATTTTTTAGAGATGGAATCTCGATGGATCGGCAAGGTGGCAGACGGGAGTCTTTTCTATAGGTGGCACACCCTTATGAGTAGCTCCAAGTGGCCTATAACGTCAAGCTCCGCCCGCACTTTCTAGCCTCATAGAAAAGCCCCCCTCTACCATCCTGACCGGCCACCAATACCCACCCTCTGTGGAATAGTGGATACATTTCAACATTAGACTGAATTATAGGTCATGAGGAAGCAAATTACTTTTCAAAAACAACACTCAAAAATTATTTCACACACAAAAAAGATACTATATATTTTAACTAACTAAGGTTCGTTATGAACAAACAAGTAAGAATATATTTTGGCTATCTATTGTGTTCTTTATGAACAACAAACAAGAATATAATTTTTATAACTGCAAGCCAGAGTATATTTTGGCTATCTATTGTGTTCTTTTATGAACAACAAACAAGAATATAATTTTTATAAACTGCAAGCCAGAGTAAAGAAAGTTTAAAAAAATCCAATATTTCCAACAAGGAATGTTTAGATAATATTTCTTTCCATCCCCGTCATTGGTCAAGCAATTCGAGACACTCATCCAATGTGTGAGTTTGAGTAGAGTGTTCTTTATGAACGACAAGTAATTATTTTAAAAAAAAGTTTTTGTCAATCCAAAGCACTAGTGTCTATACTTTCATATTTCCCAAAATATTAATAATACCACAATCACGATGTCTCGACTAAAATTTTAAACTAGGTTCTTCATTTTCTGGGTTTTCTGGGTCTTCAGAGATGGTTGGTCCAGGGAACTTCATGCACCACATTGTGTCACTGGTAAATTTTCTCACACACACACCACACACACACACACACACACACACACACAACACCACACACACCATTCTTTTATGCCATGATGACAATAACACTGAATATCATAAGGCCAAGAACAATATGTGGAATATCCATGTTCCCCTTCACCAAACACTTCCATTACCCATGATCTGAACCCTTCTTCCTAAAATATCATGGTACTCTGCAGCTACTTCCTTAGGTTGTTCCGCTAGTTCACAGAAGTATACCATTTAATGATGTCTGGGATTCTGCAAGATTATTTATTCGTATCCTTATATCTATCCTTGTCTAGTTATCCCTTCATGTAACAATATGCCTTGTTCCAGGCGATACAATGCTTTGTCCCCTTTCCTTGATCATTTCTAGAGTATTCTTGGACTGGTCAGTATATTTGCCCGGGGTGTTCTCGGGCTGGGTCGGTGTCTTTCACTACCTTTCCACGAACCTCACACTCCCTGCACACCTTCCCAGTCCTCAATCTCCACAGAAAATACCTTGTCTCTCGGAGATTTTCTCAAGGTTAGCCTTCCAGCGTTTGCCCTCATCTCCCCTCCAGACCCTGTACCTGCAGAGGTTTTCTCAGGTGAGCCTTCTAGCGTCGCCTTCACCTCATCCTTCGGACACTTAAAACTCCCGGGGTACCCTCTTTTGATGTGTATAAAAGCTCCCTCTTCCCGTTCTTTTAAGATAAGGACAGATCACAAAGAGGCAGCAAATCTGTATGCCCTGGTGCGAGAAAAGAGGCAGTTCTTCTTACCTTATCTTTAAGCGGCCAGCTTCTGTCCTCTTTTGTCTCACCAAGACAGCAGTTCCCCCTCCCCCTGTTCTTTCTTATCCTGTCCATGACGCCAAATGTCGAGATCAAGTTCCACCGCTGATTGAAATCTAGCAATGTCCACACTGATCATGGTAGAGAAGAGCTTTTAATTGTCACCACCAACATGGCCATGGAGAGAAAAGACACAGCATACCATGCAGTAGGTCAGTTCAATCTAATTCTGGCTCGCAAGCAGTTTGGTTTACTATATATATATATATATTACTTTTTTCTGCCCCCCCCCCCACACCTCTTTGTAGGGCATCTGTTTCTTGATTTACCCAACTTCCATCGGGTTTCTATTTCCTTTCTCAGAGATGATTTTTCTTTTTTGAGGTAACAAAACCCCCAGCCCTGTTTTCTCCTTTGGACTGGCAAATATATGTTTCTTCCATTATCAGGAAGGTCTGTTTCTGGTTATTGTTAGCTTTAAAAATCTTGGGTGACAGGAAGGTTATTCTCTAATGCATTTCACCCTTTGTTCTATTGGTGAAAAGTAAGAAACCGCTGTTCCATATACAAAACAGTACTGATTTATTGATCGGGCTTCTACGAGCTCAAGGCTCAAAAGAATGTTGTACAAGGGCCAACGAGAAAGCCAGATGTTCAGCTGCGCGACAAAGAGAGAGAGATAGCCTACTTGCTTTGATTACCACAGTCAAAAACTGTAGCTTACTGAGAGCATTTTAAATGCTTTGCTTTCTCAATTAAATGCTACATTCCAATTAAGAGGTACATCCTACTGAAAAATGGCTGCTCTCATCTTGGGAGATGTTCAACAGCTCCACATAAGCTACGTCCCCACTACACATTCCATGTCTGTCCATGTCTCCAAAATCCATTTTCCATTTCTAAATCTATCCTAAAATCCCTCTAACTAATCCATTCCATGGGCTCCTATGAGGAACAACCGATGTCCCCATGAAGCCGGTCTAACTAAACTAACCCATCCCACTAACTCGTGCTCCTATGCCCCTTAGACAAGGATGCTTGCCACATCCTTGTTGGCCGTGTAACTTGGAGCGAGGCTTTATTATTTTTATTTCCTTACATCACCCATGGTGGCGGTTTACGGCTCGCCCGTTGTCCCTTTGGGCGATACCAACGTCCCCTCCGATGGCCGATCCGTGCAGCATGACGTCATCCTGCCAATGTCACCGAGCACTCGCTTCTGCGGGATTCCCCATGCGGGACTACGTGCGCTGTTTCCCCGGCATTCATTGCCTGCGAGATCCCCCGGTGATGACGTCACCCCGCGCACCGAACGCTGCGCGACTTGCCGTGCAGGTTAGCACGGCGCGTGTCGTCCCGGGAACCCGCTCCGCGCGTTCCGCGAACAGAACACGCGGTATGCAGCACGTGCAGCTTCACAACGCGTCGCATGGGGACCCACGTGTTCCAAATTCACCCAACACTCGCCCCATTATAACCGTCCGCGCGACCGTCTTTTCCGAAATGCGGACGTTCCCGCACCGGAGTCACTCCGCGAAGACGCGTGCGCGAGGGCCGTTTGCGAAATGCCGAAGGGCCTCGTACGCGGCCGTCTCGCCGGGACCGGCATGGTTACCAAATTAGCTCTCGTGGCCTCTTAGGCTCGCCATACCGTCTCCCGTCTGGACCGGTCGTCCATCCCATGCATCACTCACTCACGCCATTTTACTCACGCACGCCATGACACTCACACTGTACTTACCTTTACCACTCACACACTTCACCACACGCTCCGGGACAATCACGCTGGGGATTCGCACTACCTCAAGGGTCCCGGGATCTCTTACCCCCCCCCCCCAAACTCTGCGGTGGACCCGTTCACAGCACTCATCCCCTCAAACCGGTTCGGCCTGATCAGACTCACCTCGTCGTGATCTGCTTCAAGGGGGCATAGCCGTTCTCCCTTTGTTCCTTAGGAGGCCATCCTGCTGCGCGCACCGGATTCACGAAAACATTGCCAACCGCTCATCCCATTGTCCCCTATACTCCACGTGGGTGTGCTTCTTCGTTTAGTTTTCCTGTTTTTCCTTCCTCTACTCTCTATCTCCCGCGTCTCTCTGTTGTTTCTTTTCGTCATCTCTTTTTGTATTTGTTCTCCGTCAACCTCTTTTATTTCGCTTCGTCGTCTCCTCGTGTTTATTAGTTTTCCTTCGCTTTATTCTTTATTATTAATCTCATCGTCTCCTCGTGTCTCACCCTATCACATCTCTTTATCAGTTGTTTATGTTCTGTGTTTTGATGCAATGAGTACTCCCTTACTCGAGTTCATATTTTTGGATAGATGGCAGACTTAACTGGACGCAATTCGTGTGATTGGCGATACGAACGGAATAAATGGGCCGTCGTGGGTGAAAAATCTTGTTGAGCCCGTGTGCATCCAATGTCTAGCTTAGAAATTCATGCAGTCGGTCTTCGTCACATTAAGAACCCCCAGTCATATGGGAGAAATGAGCACATTCCCTGCCACGGTTTCGGAGGAGAAACGTAAAATTACGCGCAGACGTTGACAGAATAATAGTATATTTTTAAATAAATTTTCACTTTAAGTTTAAATACAATGTTTTCTTTTTACATTTTTTTTGTGTCAAATTCACGCTTCTGAGGGAGTCAGCATGCGCAGAAGCGTTTTACATTGCAGACGCTGTTTTCGAGAGTGGCCATTACGCCTCTCAGCGGTGACGGGACTTTGAAATTTTTGAAAAATGCATAAAATATAATTTTATTTTTTTCGAAATCAAAACATCGGTCACGAGCGACTGTGGCAGACATTCAGCCATATTGTCAAAAACTTTCAGCGGATCTATAAAACTGTCGGAGAAAGATAGACTTTGAATGAACCTGGTCGAAAACACATAAAAAAAACGAAGTTCGTTATATCTCAGAGACTATGAGTCAGATATACAAACTGGTTGGTAGGTTTCATGGTATGTCCTAGTTATGTGTGAGAAAAAAAACGTTGCTATGGATCCCCTCCGTTGCCTAGCACGACCGACTACCATATCGCCACCGGCTTGTGTCTATATGTGTTATTTCAAACTCAACCAAAATAATTTTTTTAATGACTATTTTTAATATAATATAATGACTTGTGTTGGTAAGAGGGTTCTATCTTTGGTGTATCCCAAGAACCTGGATATTGAATTTATCAAATTTTTACCAATGCACAGGGCTGAATGAAAAAATATAGTTATAACAAAAAATATTAATATGAAAAATGCTTAAAATGAATAAATTATCCAGCCTGACTGACGCGGATGATTGGTGAAGATTAGTGATTTATACACCAATATCGAGGTGTGTTAAAAAGTAGGTCCAACTTAATTTTTTTTCGTGCGTAAGCAAATGAAGCTAGGGAGCGTGGTTTTGGTGCACTATGTAAGCGTTCCAACTTCGTTATGCGTGGAAATTATTTTCCCGCATGCCAGAAGCTATCAGTCGCCGACAGACCGTCGATGAGTGAGGAGTGTAATGTGAGCGCGTACAGATTTATTTTTGGACAAATGACGGGAAAACTTGAGCAACCGCTAACGTGCATCAAATTTTGTGTAAAGCTTGGCGATTCCCAAGTGGAAACGCGATCCGCAAGATTCAACAGGCCTTTCGGGAACAGCAGATGGGCACCCACAGATAACATAGAGTGGTTACAACCGCTTCAAAAGATGGTCTGCACACAGTGGAATAGGTGAGAGGGGGAGAAGACAGTGTGAAGGGAGCGGGAAAGAAGTGTGATGGCAGGGGTGGATGATGGCGAGCTGAGGGGAGGGTTCCATTCTGGATACTTCCAGAGATAATCACCTTTGAAGAAATAATCACTGTACAGACACATATGGAGATATCCACCAATCCGGACACAACTCACGCATTCGGGATTACATGCCAAGAGATAACATCTTCCGAATGTTCAGAGATAAAACCCTTGGAATAACCACAGCCAGATATGCCTGAGAGGAGAGAGAGAGAGAGAGAAGCAGAGAGAGAGAGAGAGAAGAGAGAGAGGAGAAAGATATATAGATAGATAGATAATCATGGGAGATGCTTACTGTAGTATAGGAGGGGTAAAGCGAATGATGGAGAAGAGAGGTGGGGGGGGTGGAGTGGTTGGGTCAGGAGGTTAAAACAGAGATTATTTAGGCTTTAATAAACAAACCACACACACACACACACCACACACACACACACACACACACACAATCATCATGTGACAGGTGAAAAAATTTGTCTGTGTAATTGAGAAAAACGCATGTTATATGGTGAAGGCTCAGGAAATCGGGTGGTATCGAATGTATTTTTGCTTTGAATTCAACAAATATAACCATAATAACCTTTGTAAAAGCACACCGAGTCATATAAAGACAACAATTGCTTTTAGAAACAGTTACGAGGACAAAGGAAAACATGAATCACTCAATTCACTGCTGAGTTAAAAGTTAAAAACACTTAAGTACGGGATTGAAACTTTTGCTACTACGGCACCCGTAACCAACATGCAAGGCATACACACACACACACACACACACACACACACCACACTTGCGAGAAGTCCCTAATTACAGAATGTAAATGTGTCATACATGTCCCCTCTACCTTGGAGCCAACTGTCGATGGACATCCCTCTCAGGACACAAACTGCACCCACAGTCGACTGTAGGCACTCGGCAAGCGGCGCTAAAGCCCTCAAGCAAGCAACTCCCAATAAATGGCTGTGGGCCGGCTTGGCAAGTGATAGCTACAGTCCGTGGCCAAAAAATGGTGCCACCTTATGCACTTTTTAAAAAATAACACACATTTCGTCCAGAAAATAGTTGAAATTCAAAAATATTTTGGTCTCAACAGACATTTTGTTTGGTTTGCAGTAGAACAAAACAAAAAAATCTGAAAAAAATTACTTAAGTCTTTTGCTTATTTCCACACAGAAACTCTAAATGGCACTGGATAATATTATTGGCCAACCTTTTTAGAAGTTGTGTACATACATTAGATTTCAAGCAGGTGATTCTCCTTGCTTTGGAATTGAACTCACCTGTTGGCGTGAAGTTGGCAGGTGCCTGCAATATAAAATCACCTCAATTCAACCATTTAATCGATAATATAAAAGCAGTCATTCGCTGTTGTTGTGTCAACTTGTGTCAAAAGGCGCTGGAAAAGAAGAATACCGAGAATTGTCTGAGGAGGGTCAGACACAAGATTGTCACCAAGCATGGACAATCTCAGGCTACAAGTCCATCTCTAGAGACCTGATGTTCTGTGTCCCACCGTACACAATGTTATCAGGAAGATTAAGGCCAGGGCACTGCAGCAAGCTTCCCAGACGTTGGGCCGCAAGAGAAAACATTGACTAAGATGTGCAGCGAAGGATTGTTTAATTGGTGGAGAAAGCACTCAATGAAACTGCCAAACAATTCAGCTGACCTTCAGACACAAAGGTACGAAGTTTCAACTCACCATCCGTGTTGCCAACTCAATGAAAGTGGGTTCTATGGTCGGATACCAGGAGGTCCCACTGCTGAGAGAGAGAGAGAGAGAGGAAGAAGAGAGAGAGACATAAGAAAGCCAAATTTGGTCTTGCCAAAACCACACCTGAACAAGCCAAATAATCAACAGAAAAAAATAAAAAAAAAAAAAAAAAAAAAATGGACTACAAACCAAGGCTAATATATGAATAGAACATCGGTGAAGGTTAGAAAGGAAAAAAAATAAAAAGAATAAAAAATTAAAAAAAAGAAAGTAAAAAAAAAAACCTGTGAAAATTCTTGAACTCAAGACTAAATTAGAGCTTTTGGTGAAGTACACCATTTATGTTTGCAGAAAACAAAATGAAGCCTTCAAGAATAGAAACACCTTCCTGCAGTCAAACATGAAGGAAGTTCAGTAGATGTTTTGGTGGTTGTTGTGTGCCTCTTGGCACTGGGTGCCTTGAATGTGTTGCATGGCAATTTATGAAATCAGGAAGTACCAACGGGCATTTGAAGCGCAATGGTTCACCCAGTGTCAGAAAGCTGGGTCTCCCATCAATGTTATTGGTCTTGCAGCAGGACGAATGTCCCCAACCACTGTCAAAAAAGCCACCCAAGGAATGGTTCAAGACAAATGCTGGACCTGGTTCTGAAGTGGCCAGCAAAGAGTCCTGATCTAAATCCCATTGAACACCTTGGGGAGATTGAAAACAGCAGTTGCGGAGAACTAGAGCAGTTTGCACAAGAAGAGTGGGCAAACTGCCAGTAGAGAGGTAGGAGGAACTCTTTCATGGCTATAGGAAGTGCTTTGACTGCAGTTATTTTTGCCCAAAAGCTGTGCTACACATAATATTAAGTCTGGGGTTTCAATAATTTTTGTCAAATGGCCATTTCTTTTTTATTTCCTGATTTAAAAGGATATATATAAGTTCTGAAAATCAGAAAACAAAAGATCTGTAATATTAACAGTGAAATAAAGAATTGTGGAGAACCAAATACTTTGTCAATTTCAATTATTTTTAGGGAAAAATTGTGAGTTCTTTGAAAAAGAGTGCAAAGGGTGCCACATAGTTTGGTCACGACTAAGTCTTGAATGTCCAAACTATAGCCGAATTAGAAAATGAACACTTTTATAGCAGTCAGAACTGCCCCTGCTAAGTTCAATTATGTAGCTCACATTTTGTAATCCTGCTGAGTTTAAGAGATTCTCGAGGTGTATATCCATTTGCGGAAATGAAAATAAAACTATGAACGCTGGCGTCTTCTCGAAATTTCTATGACTTGCATTGTATCCAGCAATTCGTTGCTAATGAATTGACAGGCCATTTTGAATAAACATGAGTGAGGAAAGTTGGGGAAAAAACCAAAACTTTACGTTAAGAAAATCGGTTGGGGCTGTTCCAAGTCGAGGCATGGTTGAGCAGGCTAAAACATGAGCCATTTCAAACCCAGCGCAGCATGGTGAGGTGCCCCGAGGATGCGCCTTAAGAAGCATATAATTAAATAAGGCGTTAATTATTCTTCAAAAGGCGTGTTTTAATTAACCCAAACATCGCAATTTTCACTCTTGCACTTCCTTGGTTATATTAATATTGCATGCAAAAGTTCAAGGCTGATATGGGGAGTTATGAAGGGAGACCGACACCACACCACACACACACAACACACACAATTTATTAGTATAGGTTTGACATTGCATGGAATGTGACACAAGACTACCCTGCATTTAATAAAGTCTTTTTTCAGATTTTTTGTGAAAGTGGAAAGCTGAAAACCGAACATGACATTGATGTCCACTGGATCTAGCACCGGGTTCCCAACCGGGGAAATTTGGGTGTTTCAGGGGCGAATTCTAGTCTGGAATTAAATTCTGGAAACTTAAGAAATAATTAGAAATAATTTCCAGTAATAGCCTTACTGTTTCTTCCTCTTCTCAGGAGTACCCGTTTTCTGACACTGTACCCCTTTCATTCTTATGTTTTATTTCTTTTTCTTTATTTAGTTTGTTCTTTTCTATTACATGTATTAATATAATCTCTCTTTTCTTTCAGAGTCCGCAAGTGTCATGTCGAAAAAACGGATATATTCAGGAAGCATATCTAGACTTCGGTTTTACGTTCGTTGTGAATAACGGGGAATAATCTGCCACAACTGTGTCATCTGCACAAAGACCTTGGGAATGGCAATGAAGCCATATTCCACCCCCCCCTGTAAGCAAACACCTCAGGATCGCTCATCCAACTACAGAACAAGGATCGTGAATACTTCAAGCTGACAAAATTATCTGAGAGATGAGACTGACTAACTGGAACGTTTCGTCAGAAACGGACGCTATTGTGAAAGCGTCATACGAAGTCTCGTACAAGATTGCGATGGAAATAAACCACACACATTTTGTGAAACATTGGTGAAGCCCTGTAATGCTGCAGTGCGTTGAAAGTTGTCCTTGGTGAGGCTGCTCACAACAAGATGACCCAGATTTTCCCTTCAAACAACACCATTCCGGTTCACGGATCAATAGATATGGCTGAGAACATTTCAAGAACCAAGCTAATTGTTCAGAAAGGTCTTGAGGGTCACAGTTTTTTTCGATTCAACTCGACGAATCGACAGAATGTTGCGAATCTTTCCCAGCTGTTGGTCTTTGTTTCGTTTACCAACGAAAAAAGGAATTGCAGAAGAATTCCTCTTCTGCAACCTCTCCAGACCACGACCAAAGCTCAGAGATGTGATGAGCTAGTCAACATGATTTTTTCGAAAGACAGCACCATCAGCTGGGTCTCTGCGTGGGTGGTGCACGGATGTGCACCCCAGCCATGCTCGGCTCTCGATCGGGGTTGTCGCACGCCGTCAGCAAAGAATCCGGCAGTGGATCGACACACATGCTGATCACACAAAGGAGCGCGCTTGCTTCGAGAAACTCCTCCCGAAGAATTCAAGCAGCATTCGAGACTGTCATCAAGTCCCGTCACTTGTATCAAGGGTTCCGCTCTGAACACTCGCTGTTCCGTCGGCTCTGTTGAAGGCATGGAAAGCGACACGAATCGTTGCTGTTTCATACTTCAGGTGAGGTGGCTGCCAAGGGGGAATGTTGCAGCGAGTCCTGGAATTGTTTGATGAGGTGTAGCCTTCCTTCGGGCCCAAGAGATGTTGTGCTTCTGGAGGCGTTGAAGGGTAGTTTTTTCCGTGTGGCGAGCTGTCCTACCTTGTCCGATATTTTCCAGTGCATTGAACGAGCTCAACAGGAAACTGCAGGGCTAAGGGACCAACATTCTTTTTCAGTCGGACAAGATCAGAGCTTTCTGTGGCTAAACTGGCAAAACTGTGGGAAGAAAAGGCGGGGAGTGAAGTTTTCTCTTCCTCGCTCTGAACGAATGTGTGGAGATATGAGAGGATGGTCTGCCTGAATCCAACTATGCGCGAGGAATATCAAACAAACCTCCGAAGGCTTGAGGAAGAATTCAAGTATTACTTTCCCGGGATCACAAACGATGAGCAACGAGAAACAAGCTTATCAGTAGCCCTTTCAAGAGGAACGTTTGATGATGTGCCAGAAGCGTGGCAGGAAGAGTCCTGGACTTGAAAAACGCGATCACAGCGAAGATGTCTTCCAGGAATTGAGAATGGAAAGAGTTTAGGACCCCAAGTCCGAGGAACCTACCCGCTTCTGTGCCACCAATGCTCTGCGGATATTGGTCCAGTTTTCTTCACCTACCTGTGTGAGACAGGATTTCGGCACTGGTTACACCTCCAAACAAAGGCCCGCAACAAGTTGAGAGGTGGAGGCGGATCTTCGAGGTGCCGCTCTCTCATAACTCACCCCAGAACATTGAAGGACTCGTGAACGGCAAACAATGCCAGAAGCACACTAAAATGCTGTGTTCTTATTCAAATACAATTTAATGTTAGCTTGTGTTAGTGGCATTTGAAAAATAAATTAGTAAATAGTTCTCAGTGTGTTTTTACTGTTCCTTTCTCTCATGCACATGAAGGGGAATCTGGCATGGTGAATTGGGTGATGGGGAAATGACAGAAAAAAGGTTTGGGACCACTGATCTTAACCAGAACAAATGACTCTGGAAGCTTCTTTGCTTCAGAGCCATTCCCAATGAGTTTGTGTCAAGCACGAACATTTTGACCTTTTATGGTGAAGTCTGGTATTTGAAAAAAAAAACCCTACATGTTTTGATTTCATTTGGCCTTTAAGAACATGTCCATGAGTAGATCATTTCCAAACATCGCATTCATCCCTTTCATATTCGCGTGAATTATTGAACAACAATGATGTACCTTGTTATATCCTGTTATCCTTAAATTTTTAACAATAGTCACTTCTAATTTAGCTTTGAATTCACACTTTTAATTGATTAATTTTAACACATTCATATATGATATTGGCTCATGGAAAATTGGAGGTGATATGAAGAAAAGAGCAGGCAAAATTGACACAATTGGGCAGTGAAGGCCACACAGACAGACAGACAGATGACAGGACAGTCATCTATGATAGGCGTTGATGGGTTATGGTTCATGTGAAGATCAATTTTGTGGTGGAGAATTGGGTTGCATGAGACACGTGGTGAGCTTTGAAGCCCCGGCGGGAGAGTACAATACAACCAACATTTGGCCTTATGAAGACGACCTTGTCACACACACCACACACAACACACAGCACACACACACACACACCACACACACCACTGCTCTCAAACTTCCCACCTTTATCTATTCTTTAGTTCGACCAAGCAAAAACTGTATGTGGGACCGGTCAGTCTAATCTAGCACAGCGAATCAATTGGGTACCCCCTCCTTCTATTTATTTCAGCATGTCTAACCAATGGTGTGTAACAAAAAAAAGGTCAATCTTTTCTCCCTTCTCACCTTTCCCTCCCCTACCACATTTTACTTCCTCTGCGGACTCTTCTCTTCCTTCTTCTTTTTCCCTTTCCACATTTCCAACCCTGCTTTGTTCGTGAAGGTATTACCACTCACTCATGACTTTTCTTTTTTCTTCAAAGCACTTCTTTACTCTGGCCCCCTCTTCCCTAAATCTTCAAAAAAATAAAAAATATATATGGTCTCTTAAAATGTTTTGACTTCCTCTCTCTTGCCATGCTCCTCCTCTTCTTTTTTTTTTGTATACATGTCAAGGCTCGTATGAGAGCTAAACACAACACACAGCAAGGAGGGCTGAGACAAGAGCGGGCGGAATGGAAGGCCAAAACAGTGGGAGAACAGAGACTTAGGGATCCTGTGCGAAGGGAGCAGGAATGGGGGGGAAACATCGGTATACAAGATGGACCATGGACAGGGATTTCTGGAGGAAAAGCAGGAAATTTGAAGGAAGGTGGTTTGGGGTGGATTAACGGTAGGATGAAAAGATCGAGGTTTGGATGGGGAAGATAACGGATGGTGGTGGTGTACAGCCGTTTTGGAAAGGCCTGGAGGGAACGAATGGGATTCGAATAGAGTGATAGGGAGTTTATTCCAAAGTGGGAAAAACAGCAGGAATGAAAGATGAAGGTGAGCAAGTGATTGGTGATTTTTTGTTTATGTTTTACCAGAAGGGGGTTGTTGGCAGACCTTGAGCGCCCTGCGGTAATATGGTGGGGCTAAATCGCAGACAGAGCTAGGGGGGGATAGACCCGGAGAGAGACTGTAGAAGACAGAAAGACCACCGACCTGCTGCAGTGAGAAGGCCCAAAGATTCGCTCATCGTGGAGAGATACCAATGATCCGAAATGCCTTGATTTCCACAGCGTTGAAGCCGAGAAAGGTGAGAGGCACGAGCACCAAGCTTCGAGAGGAGAGCATGTACATACTTCTTTCATGCCGTTTTCAAAAAAATTCCACTGTGCAAAGCTCCTCCTCCATTTTCTCACTTCTGCACTCCCATCCTCATCAATGATTTAAACGAAACTCTATGAGCTAAAAATGTTTTCTAAATCACACTTTGCAATGCTTGTTCCATTTTTCCATTATTAATTTGTTGGTGTCTGTTGGTTTCTCGTTTTTTTTTCCAAATTTCAGTGCAGCGAAATTCATCCCACCTCCTTGAAATCTACCTCTCTTGACTCGTTCCCTGTTTGTACCCCCTTCCTTACTTCTCCCTATCATGCCCTTCAGCCCACCTGCCGCTCTTAGCAGTCTCTCTTGCGCTCTGTGCTTACTAAACAAGATCCCCTCTGATCCCAAACTGTGATCGATTTTTGTGGGCTTGTTTCCAGCCCGAAACAAAGTCTCACATTCCCATTCGCACACACCTCAATAGTCTCATTACGTTGCACTCTCTTTGCCTATTCACTCAGTCACACACTTCCCCTCTTCACTCACCCCTCAATTTTTGTTTTTCCCCCGCCTGCCGCCCATCTTCACGTTACCTCGCCCAGTCTATGCCTTCCTCTCACCAACCCCTCCCTTCTCCCTCCGTCCGCCTGAGTGGCCATGGCCTGCTCTTCATCTCCCCTCTCTCTCAAAGCATCTCTCTCACTCCGCCCTCACAAACACGTCTGCCTCCCTCTTCACCAGCAAACTTCTCTCTCTTTCCCCCCAAGTTCCCCACCCTTTCTCCCTCAAATTATTCCCCTTCACCCTTCTTCCTCAATTCTTCCCCCAATTCTTGCAGTGGGTGAAAGGAGCGGGAGGAGTGGAGGTGGGTGAGGTGACTGGGAGGGAAGGAAGTGGGTTGGGGGTGGGTGAAGGGCGGGAAGGAGTGGAGTTATTTTTGTGTCTGGTTCAATCAGTGAGATTAGCTGAGAGCTAAGCAGAGCTGAAGCTAGCTTGCATTCCAATCAATGCAAGGTTAAGGCGGGGAAGGAGTGAGGGAGGCCGGGGAGAGGAGTGGGTGGATGGTGTTGTGAAGGGAGGGGAAGGAGTGGAGTTATTTTTGTGTCTGTGGTGTTCAATCAGTGAGATTATGCTGAGACTGAAGGCGATAGCTGAGAGCTGAAGCTCGCATGAGATTCAACAAGTGCAAGGTTTAAGGTGGGGAAGGAGTGAAGTGGGTGGGTGAAGGAGGTGGAATGAGTGGAGTGTGGTGGGTGAGGGAGGGGAAGGCAGTGGAGTGTGGTGGGTGAAGGGATGGTGGAAGAACGTGAGATGTGGTGGCTGTGAACGGAGGGAAGGAATGAAAGTTGGTGGGTAAGGGAGGGGACAAGGAGTGAAGTGTGTGTGGGTGGAAGGAGAGGGGAAGGAGTGGAGTGGGTGGGTTGAGGGAAGGAGTGGAGTGGGGTGGGTTGGGTGGAAGGGAGTGGTGTAGGGGAGTGGGGTGGGTTAGAGGGAAGGAGTGGAGTGGGGTGGGTTGAGGGGAGAGTGGAGTGGGGTGGGGTTGAGGGAGAGAGGGTTGAGGGAAGGTGGAGTGGGGTGGGTTGGAGGGAAGGAGTGGAGTGGGCGTGGGTGAGGGGAAGTAGTGGAGTGGGTGGTGAGGGGAAGAAGTGGAGTGGGTGTGGCTTTGAGGGGAAGGAGTGGAGTGGGGTGGTTTGAGGGGATGGGTGTAGTGTGGGGTGGGTTTGAGGGGAAGGAGTGAGTGGGGTGGGTGAAGGAGAGGGGAAGGAGTGAAGTGGGGTGGGTGAGCGGAGGGAAGAGTGAAGTGTGGTGGATGAAGGGAGGGGAAGGAAGCTGGAGTGGGGTGGGTTGAGGGGAAGGAGTGGAGTGGGTTGTGAGTTGAAGGGAGGGGAAGGAGTTGAAGTGTGTGGTGGTGAAGGGAGGGGAAGGAAAGTGAAGTGCTGGTGGGGTGAGAGGGAGGGGAAGGAAGTGAGTGGGGTGGGTTGAGGGGAAAGGAGTGGAGTGGGGTGAGTTGGGTGGAAGGAGTGAGGGATTGAAGGTGGATTGAGGGAAGGAGTGGAGTGGGTGTGGGTTGAGGGGAAGGAGTGGAGTGGGTGTTGGTTTGAGGGAAAGGAGTGGAGTGGGCGTGTTTGAGGGGATTGATGTGTAGTGGTGGGGTGTTTGAGGGGAAGAGGTGGAGTGGGGTGGGTGAAGGGAGGAAGGAGTGATTGGTGTGTGAAGGGAAGGGACAGGAGTGAAGTGTGGTGGTTGAAGGAGGGGAAGGAGTGGAGTGTGGTGGGTGAAGGGAGGGGAAGGAGTGGAGTTTGGTGGGTGAAGGGAGGGGAAGAATGGAGTGTGGTGGTGAAGGGAGGGGAGGATTGGGTGGAAGGAGTGGGCGTGGGTTGAAGGGGAGGGAGTGAGTGGGTGAGTTGAGGGGAGGAGTGGAGGTGGGGTGGGTTGAGGGAAGGAGTGGGTTGGGTGTGTTTTGAGGGGAAGGAGTGGGGTGTTTTGGGGGATGGAGTGGAGTTGGGGTGGTTTGAGGGGAAGGAGTGGGTGGTTTGGAGGGAAGCAGTGGGGTGGGTTGAGGGGAAGGAGTGGGGTGGGTTGAGGGGAAGGAGTGGGGTGGGTTGAGGGGAAGGAGTGGGGTGGTTGAAGGGGAAGGAGTGCAGTGGGGTAGGTTGAGGGGAGGAGTGGGGTGGGTTGAAGGGGAAGAGTGGGTGGGTTGAGGGAAGGAGTGGGTGGGTTGAGGGGAAGGAAGTGGGGTGGGTTGGGGGAAGGAGTGGAGTGGGGTGGGTGGAAGGGAAGGGGAAGGAGTGGGGTGGGGTGGGTTGAGGGAAAGGAGTGGGGTGGTGAGGGGAAGGAGTGGAGTGGGGGTTGAGGGAAGAGTGTAGTGGGTGGGTTGAGGGAGGAGTGGAGTGGGGTGGGTTGAAGGGGAAGATGGAGTGGGTGGGTTGAAAGGGGAAGGAGTGGAGTGGGTGTGGTTGGAGGGAAGGAAGTGGAGTGGGTGGGTTTGAGGGGATGGAGTGTAGTGTGGGTGGTTTGAGGGGAAAGGAGTGGAGGGGGTGGGTGAAGGGAGGGGAAGGAGTGGAAAAGTGGGTGTGAAGGGAGGAAGGAGTGAAGTGTGGTGGTAAGGGAGGGAAGGAGTGGAGTGGGGTGGGTTGAAGGGGAAGGAGTGGATGGGGGGGTGACGGGAGGGGAAGGAGTGAGTGTGGCTGGGTGAAGGGAGGGGAAGGAGTGAAGTCGTGGTGGTGAGGGAGGGGAAAGAGTGAGTGGGGTGGGTTGAAGGGAAGGAGTGGAGTGGGGTGAGTTGGGTGGAAGAGTGGAGTGGGGGTGATTGAGGGGAAGGAGTGGGAGTGGGGTGGGTTGAGGGGAAGGAGTGGAGTGGTGTGGTTTGAGGGGAGGAGTGAGTGGTGGTTTGCGGATTGGATTGTAGTGGTGGGGTGTTTGAGGGAAGGAGTGGAGTGGGGTGGGTGAAGGAGGGAAGGAGTGGAGTTGGGTGTGTGAAGGGAAGGGAGGAGTGAAGTGTGGTGGGGTGAAGGAGGAAGGAGTGGATGTGGTGGGTGAAGGAGGGGAGGAGTGAGTGGGGTGAGTTGAGGGGAAGGACGTGGAGTGGGGTGGGTTGAGGGGAAGGAGTGGAGTGGGTGGGTTTGAGGGGAGGAGTGGGGTGGTTTTGAGGGGATGGAGTGGAGTGGAGTGGGTGGTTTGAGGGGAAACGGAGTGGGTGGTTGGAGGGGAGCAGTGGGGTGGGTTTGAGGGAAGGATTGGGGTGGGTTGAAGGGAAGGAGTGGGGGTGGGTGAGGGAAGGAGTGGGGTTTGGGTATGAGGGGAAGGAGTGCAGTGGGGTAGGTTAGGGAAGGAGTGGGGTGGGTTTGAGGGGAAGGAGTGGGGTGGGTTGAGGGAAGGAGTGGGGTGGGTTGAGGGGAAGGAAGTGGGGTGGGTTGAGGGGAAGGAGTGGGAGTGGGGTGGGTGAAGGGAGGGAAGGATGGGGTGGGGTGGGTTGAGGGGAAGGATGGAGTGGGGTGGGTTAGGGGAAGGGAGTGAAGTGGGGTGGGTTGAGGGAAAGGAGTGTAGTGGGTGGGTTGAGGGGAAAGGAGTGGAGTGGGGTGGGTTGAGGCGGAAGGAGTGGATGGGGTGGGTTGAGGGGAAGGAAGTGGATATGGGGTGGGTTGAGGGGAAAGGAGTGAGTGGGGTGGGTTAGGGAAGGAATGGAGTGGGGTGGGTTGAGGGGAAGGAGTGGCGTGGGTTGAGGGGAAGGAGTGGAGTGGGTTATTGAGGGGAAAGAGTGGCGTGGGTGGGTTTGAAGGGAAGGAGTGAAGTGGGTGGTTGGCATCGGGAAGGAGTGGGTTGAAGGACGGGAGGAGTGGGGTGGAAGTAGGGAGGGGAATGAGTGGGGTGGGTGAAGGGAGGGGAATGAGTGGGTGGGTGAAGAGCAGGAAAATGAGTGAAGTGGGTGGAGCGAGGGGAATGAGTGGGGTTGGGTGGAGGGAGGGAATGAGTGGGGTGGGGTGGAGGGGAGTGGGAAAGACGGAGGTGGCGTGGAGGGAGGGGAAATGAGTGGGATGGGTGGAGGGAAGGGAAATGAGTGGATTGGGTGGAGGGAGAGGAATGAGTGTTGGTGGAATTTTGTTTTAACACGTTTAACAGCCCGACTCGATGTAAATTTTGTACTCAAAGAAAGTCCAATTACAATTCACTGTACCACAACAGAAAAGTACTTTTTGATCAGAGATTTTTTAACATAGTACTATGGGAGTCCAACACTGAGAATGTAAGCATCCACAATGATTTGCACAAGCTAAGATTACATTTGCGGCATTTATATTGTTCTAGCAGGAGTGGAGGGGGCTGATAAGCATTAGGCAAAGAACTCCAAACTGCAATAACATGTCTACTAGGTGCAAGCGAATGAACATAATCATGGCAAAAGTTGCCAGCGTTATCAACAGGTTCCACTTTATTCCATAGCAAGACATTCCTTTTATCAAACATTAGACCAAAAGACTCTTGGGTAAGGAAGCTACTGTCATCCAATTCGACTTGTCGCATAAAAATTAAATTTATAAAGCACCAGCACACGCATTACATGTGAGCGTAACAATAGTAATTATTTCTTCCCACAATCCCCCTTTCCTTATCAGGAAAATTAAATAATTATATTACACATTATCACCATAAACCCCGTTTTGAGGAAGCAAGATATCCGTTACACGAGTTCAAATCAATGGCACGAGTGCTCAATATCCGAAGAATGCTTGGATGACGACATTTTCATAGTCTCCTCCCAGCCAGGTTAGTGAACGTGGTTTCCTTTTAATTATGGCTGTTCAATCAGCATGTGTCACACATGAAAGAAACTGCTAACCCGAAAGTCAGAAGATAAGCGGTCAGGGTCTAGAGAGAGCAGCACCCAACGGGAAAACACAGTCCGGCACTCCTTTCTTTGCAGAGAAGTAGATCTTGGCAGGTACGGCTTGGGCTGACACTCGTTGAAGGAGACGAAAGACTCGAGAGGTGACCCAGAGATCTCAGCCCCAAGCAGAAGTTTGGGGCCTCGTAGCAAGCAGTTTTGGCAATCAGGTTTGATTCACCAAGTGGAGCTGTGCACGTTGGATGCAGCCACGATGGCTGCACGAGCCCCACCCGCACCACGAACACATGTTGCAGATGACTTCGCCATGTGGACCTTCCGGGCCTTCGTCGTGCATTGAAGCAACCACGGCAGTTCACGATTTATTGCAGACGCAGTAAATTTGAGAGTGTGGTTGAAGGATATTCCCTCCAGCGCAGGCCTGGCACCTATGCAACGGCGGTTAAGACTTTTTTTGGGCCATGCTGTGGTTTTGACTTGTCCAAAATTCTGCTTCAGTGGGATTTTTTCCACCAACATTGCTCATCTTATTCCTCAGAAGGGGAGTTTCATGATCATGTGTTGAATTGTCCAATCCCCAAATCTGGGTCCCCATTGCCAATCTTCGGTGAGTTTCTTCCAAAGCTCATTAGACGAAATCGTACCATTGCATGAGTTCAACTGCTCTCACCAACACTCCAAACAAAACAAAATACAGGTTAAGCATCGATGAACAAATGCCAATCCATAAACGTCATGGCTCATGTATTCAACAAGACTTGACAAAGGTTCTTACAGAAAGCATTCACTTGGCATTATATGTTATATCAAATATTTTATCCCTTTCCTTGTTTTTTTCGAACCGAAATGACATGCTAAAATATACCAGAAATCTCAGTTGTATGTACACTCAAAACATTCATCTCATTTGCTATTACCATGTGGAAAGGTCAACATCCCTTACAGGGTTCCAATTTGCATCAATAATTCTTTTCAACCATCCTTCAAAAAAAGAAAATCCTTCTAGTCAAGAAAAATATTCGCATCAAACTGTACTATATTATGAACGTTAACTACTTCTTCAAGTAACCGAATCCAACCAGCGAGTCGATTTTGCAGCAGTTACCATTTTAACATTCTATAATGCTAAACAATTCAGCAGTTTTCATTCACAAGTACAGTTCCAGAGCGACCGCCATTATTATATTTATTTATTTCCAGCTAACTTAGCACTTCCGTACTGATGAAAGATGTCAAGTCAGTGTAAAGAAAATACCTCAACTTACTTAAGTAAACGTACAGAAGATTCACTATCAATCACGCACCTGTCTAATTAATCAAAAGAACAGATAACACATGGTATTTTAAATTTTGGCTTGTTGCATATTGCCTTTTTTCCAGTCAAATAATTCTTTTATTCTGACCGATTTAACATTTTATTTAACAGTTATGTCTTCTGTCACTCGCATAATTCTTGTTTATCCTTTTGTTGTCTTCTAACAAATGTAGAGGAGTTTTATTCACTTACAAGTCAGGTCAAGTACCAGAGCTCCTAATCAGTGAGAGCAATACAGTTTGCAGTACGATGGTACAATTCCTAATTCCATTTATTGATTTCATAATTGCTGTTGGTCTAGCCAAATCTTGCAGTCCCATTCTGCATTGTGGTCATATAAATACGCCCCCATGCTGTTTCCTCATAAACTTTATTTTCCCTTGCAGTTAACTTAATGATTCCTAATATGTAATGTTGACCAATTTTGTCGATCCAATTTAATAACGCAGACCTCCTTCATATTCCGAAAGTAACCTCAACTTATATTGTGCGGATTCACGCCCCGTCGGGTCGATCGGCCACGCGACTCGAACCGGCGACCGCCTCGCCACCGGACGGACAATTCCAGTCGTGAACCCTCCCGGCTAACGCCGGGATCATCACGGGTGGGGCCCTTTTCGCCTCAACCACAATCGTGCCATATCCCACCCCCCGTAGGATAGGTTGTTCCGCCAAACTCGACTACCTAAGTACCCACGCGGATGGTAAAACCGGGCGAATCCGTCCTCGCGCAGGTCGACTCCGGACACGAGCCGTTGGCGGATGCCGTTCGTACTATCGGGATAAAACCGAGCGGTGTTTCGTCGACCCCTCGACGGTTCAGATTATTTACCGGGCGTTTGCACCCACTAACGAACCCTTTACGTGAAAGCAGGAATGAAGGTTTTCAAATTAAAAGAAAAGACGAAGCGAACGGGAAAACAGTTCACACAATGCACATTTTTCCGTCAACACGGGCACACCTATAGCACCGTATTTACAGCCACAATTAAACGATTGCACATATATCACATAGACAAAAGAAAGCACATATAAAAGAGTTAAAACCGGACTACAACGACACACGGACACTTATATACAGTTTACCTTACAAGACACGGCGTCCACAACACGCATTCACACCGAAGCAAAAGAAAAGAACCCCTCACAGGCAAGGGAGTCAGACTGGGCCCGTGGGCCTAATGCGCTGGAAACCTGGATGAAGCGGCCAGGCCCACGAGAACGAAGGTCCTACCCGCGCCCTCGGGCGAGCCGCAGAATGTCGCTAGCACGGCGGTTCCGTGGCACCTGCTGGTGAAGTGGGAACGGGGCCCCCTTTCGCACTCTCTCAGCGCGGGGGAAAGGCGGAATTGGTTGATGCTCTGGGGAGGGAGTATGGCTGGCTTTGCTCGCGACTCACGCGACCTCGTCGTCCCGAGCCTCCAGGTCCTCTCCTCAGCCGATCGCGCCTCCCTGCCGTTCGCCTCCGCAGCCGTCCTGCCCCACCTTGCTTCGAGCTCCGTCTCCCGACTCCGCCCCACCGACACTCCAACGATCTGCTCGAGCTCCGTCTCCAACGACCCGCCCACTGACACTCTCACCGATCTCGCCACTCGACTCACTATCCCACGAATACTGCTCGAGCTCCGTCTCCAACGACCCAGCCCAACTGCTTCCTGGACTCACTGCGCCGCCTTTTTATCGGCTTCGGGAACCCACCATATGCAATTCTCGATCCTAAACGACCTCAAGGGGCGGAGCCACGCTCCAGCCGATTGGCGGAGACAAAAGGGGCGGTATTCATTCTGATCCTCAATTTGCATATGCCGATTTCGTCAGGCCGGTCTCTGGAGGCGGGGCCCAAGCCGCCCCCGCTTCTGATTTTGGGTGGATCAGATGTGGGCGTGTAAGCATCCTATCCGATCTCTCAGAACCGCCATCTGCACTCTAGCGTCTCGCGTGTCTCGCTGAAGAGCAAGCTCGACGCTCGGCGTCCCACAAGGTGGTGCGGGAATGGCCCGTAGGAGAAGTGTGGAGGGTTCGGCGGTGTTCGATGGCCATGTGCTGTTTTGGGAATGGCGGTGATGTGAGGTTTTGCGGTAGCGAGTGGTGAAGGTAGGTTTTGGCTGCCGGCGTTGTTTGTTGGTTGTTGGCGTGGGTGGCTCAAAACAAAGGTGACAGAAAAACGCCTAACTCAAAGGATCGCAGCCCGAATGAATCACAGGGAGGATTCCTCTATACAATGGGTTGGGCCTAACTACACAGTACTTAAGAAAATATTATCTTCACCTACGGGACTTAGGTGTTTGCGAATTTCAGAGCCGTAACACACCCCCTCCCTTTTTAACAGACCTCGCCCGAGTCGTCAAATTATCTGTGTGCCATCATGTGTAAGTTTCTCCTAGTACGTTTTTTACCACGGATCCTGAGTGCGACATTCATGTAA
This sequence comes from Eptatretus atami, assembly GCA_035128595.1. Lineage (NCBI taxonomy): Eukaryota > Metazoa > Chordata > Myxini > Myxiniformes > Myxinidae > Eptatretus > Eptatretus atami. The sequence continues at coordinate 4,654,986 of CM068968.1, forward strand.
TTCGTGTCCCAAAATAAATACTGAGGGCTGAGTAACTAACACAAACTCACTCACAAGACGACTTAAATAAATTGCGCGGGCGCTAACACATACATGCCGGGGCGCAACTCAATTTTTACAATACAATTACTAACTTAACTTACAAATTTACACTAAACCATGGCCCAGGATCAATGGATCTCTGCAGGAAAAAGGTAAGAGTCAACAGAAACGGTGCACGGGCCGCCACTGCGGCCCGTGTTGCAGCGGCAACAGGAACTTCTGCAGCTTGCAAACGTTGCTTGCGGATCCTGGCGCACATGGGAATGAACGGGGGGCAAAGCAAATTGAACGGGCTGGTGGAACAGGGGCTGGGCATGAATGGCAAAGGTAAAGGCAACATAGCCTGCAGAAAAGGCCGTTGCAGGCAAACACATGCCGGCAGCGAACTGGGCACAGGCCTTGCATAAAAACAGCCGTCGGACGATCCGGCCGCACAGGCCTTGCAGCAAAACACAGCAGACGATCCGCCGCCGCACGGCTTCAAGAAAAAACCAGCCGATGGACAGTTGGCCGGCAACAGGCCCCGCAGTCACACAGCCGCAGACGATTGAGTTGGCCCCTTTGCCTTGCAGTGGAGGTTGGTGAAGGGAGTGGGTGGTGTTGGCCACACAGAAGTGGACTCGGACCTACCCTACCTGTCTCCCTCCCCCACACATCGCCTTTGCCTGTCATGTCATACCCCACCCCCTTAATTTGCAAAACCAATTTGACCCCCAACTTAATTATTATTATTTTTTGTTTGTTTTTATTTGCACCCCTTCCCACTTACAAATCGTTCGCCCTAACCCCCTTTATCGTCCTTGTGGCTACCTATCGTCCCTAGCTACTCCCAACCCCTACGTTCCTTCCCTCGGAGGGGAAATAAGGGAGAGCTAGCGTCCTGTCGAGCCCAACCAAGCCTCAGGATGCCTCCCAGATGTCAAAGCGTCTGACCCAAAGTGGTCAGCGGCCCACAACGAGAGGAAGGGATGGAATGGTGCGGAGGGTTACACTTCCTAATCTACCTAACATTAACTTTAACTACCCGGGGCTTTCCACAGCGCTCTCGCTTAATCTATTGTTCAACAACCAGATTCGCCGTCGCC
>CM068968.1:4747432-4754932 GCA_035128595.1 Eptatretus atami
GAGCCCCCGCCTCGTGTTGTGCTGTTCGTTGCACTATTAATAGCCCACTCCCGCTTCGTGTCGCGCCAAGGTGGAGCCGCGCCGCTATTTTGCGACATTTTTCTTTATAATTTCGATGTTTTACACCCGATCCGCTCAAAATAAAATCAAAGCAAATTTGGACCGTTTTTTTTTGTGAGGGGGAAGACCGTGCTGCGTAAGTCTGATTGTATTGAGGGAGATGTCGTCAGGGCGATCGGCAGCACGCAGCCGCGTTCTCACCGTGTGAGATTGTTAAATGAGAGTAATGTGCGTCGTGACCCAGTGCGATGAGGTTGGACGGAGACGACGGCGACAGCAGGGACAAACGGTACGACGCGTGTATGCTTGGGACCGCGACCGGGGTTTCACCCAGCAGCGAAGAGCGCGGGTCCTGCGCTGTTGCCAGCGCACAAGACCCAGTGCTGCGCTTCTGGGAGGAAGCACCGGTACGGAAACGCCAGCGGGATTTCAGCCGCGATCCCCGCGACGGAACAAGATTAGGCGGTACGGATTATGGACCGGCATGGGTTCTTCCCCGCGGCGTTGTGTAGGCTCAAGGAGCAGCACCATGTGTTCGCTGTGGGACCTCGGAAGTCGGGGTTGCTTGTTAGGGGGTGCGCAGGGGTGGACACGTCCATGGCTGCACGATTGGGTTGGAATCGGCAGGAGGGTGAATCCCTGCCGGTGGTACCTCCAAAGAGGGACAAGACGGTACAGATGCAGCTGCATGACGTCTCGGGCAGGTGCAAAGTGCAGCGAGTGTGAGTTTGCAAAACGCGAATGGGTTGCTGCCGCGAATTTGGGTAAAAAAAAAAAAAATTAACAAAGGCAGGCCTCGCTTGGTGCAAAGGAATCCCGGTAAAGGGGAAGATCCCCTTATGGGCTACAGGATAAAACTAGTTAGGGAAGGGATCGCAGTGTTAGTGAGACCACTCCTCATGGAGCAGGCAGTAAAGTCCATCCACTGGAGTCCGTGGAATGGAATTAGTAGAGGGATTTTAGTGAGATTTAGGAATATGGGAATGGAATTTTTTTGATTTGGAGACATGACAGACTGTGGATGTGTAGATTTGAAGTTTAGACTATAGTACGTAAGCGCTCGTTAAAAGGAACGTGCATAGTTGTAAGGGCGATGACGTCGGGAGACGAGTTTTTAAGGGCGATGTAGTCAGCAGGATATGGCAGGTCAGCGATGAGCATGTTGAAGATCTGTGAGTTGTGTGGAAACCGTGTTGAGGTTGAGTGAGGCAAGCGGGTCTGTTGTCCGTATGGATTGATGGGGATGAAAAATACCATGGTGCGATGATGATTGGGGGGAGGAGTGATCCACGCCCAAGGGCCCACGGGGTCAGTGATAAGAGTGAGTTAGCTGGTTTAGTTAAATTGACAAAGTGGAGGTGTTTTGTTGTTGGTGGGAATGTTACCTATTGGCTCGGATACCCATTTGGAGGGTTGCAGGAGCCCTGTTTGCGGGCTGGGAGCGTGGATAAGAAGACGGTGAGTATCGCTGAAGTGGGTACCCCAGGCACCGGGGCTAGCCCCTCCCCGCCGTGTAGGCCAGGGGCCCATGGGGGCCGGAGGATAGCGTGTGGGCACGGTGCGCGCCGCTTGGTCGCGGGCCCGGAGCGCCGTTGCCGCGTGCGGCAGTGCCGTGGGCACGGAAGGCTGACCCTGGAAAAGGGGCGGGGGCGCCAGCCTGCCACCGTGTGCGTTTTCAAGGGGAGTTGCATGGGGGCACTCCCCGGTGTTTAGGGACTGGTAGGTCGGAGGCAGTGTAGTGCCCGGGGAGTATGCCATAGCTGGAGAAGTCGCAGAGAGTTTCGTGCCTGCCAAGGGGAGCCAGCGTCCCAGCCGATAAGACCGTGCCAAGGCCACGAGAAAAATTGAGGGCGAGGCCCCGGCCCCTCGAGAGGACACCACACAGGCGACGGGAATCCCTGGGTTGTTAGAACCTAGTGTAAGCGAGAGGGCTTTTGAAAAGCCCCGGGGTGAAAGTTTAACAGTTTAATGATAGGGTAGATGTAGGCAATGTACCCCTGCCGCCCATCCATCCCTTCGCTCGTTTGTGGGCCGCTGGACCCCCTTTGGGTTTAGGATCGCCTGAGATCTGTGAGGGCCATTCCTTGAGTCTCGAGTGAGGCCTCGACACAGGACCGCATCTGGCTCTATGGGAACGTTAGGGAAGTAGGAGTAGTAGGAGCGAAATAGTTTAGCCGAACAGGGACGATAAAGGGGTTAGGGACGAATTATAGAGGGATGAAATAAAAACCAAACAAAAAAATAAGTGGGGGCTAATTGCGTTTTTGACAAAATAATGGAGTCGGTGGTACAGTGACAGGCAAGCGCATAGGGGAGGGAGACAGGATAGGGTAGGTCCGAGTCCACCTTCTGTGTGCGCACACACCGCACTCCCTCCACCAACCGCCACTTAGCAAGGCAAAGGCTGGCCTTTTAACTTCATGTCTGCGCTGTGTGTGCGGGGCTTGGATGAACGGCAACCTACATCGGCTGGTTGTTTTCTGAAACAAGGCCACTGTGAAACACAAAAGAGGCGTGATCGTCTGCTGTGATTTTGACTGCAAGGCCATGTGCCGACGGAGTCGTCGACGGCTGTTTTTACGCAGGCCTTGTAACCGGCACAGTTGTCTGCCGGCAAAAGTGTTTCCCTGCAACAGGCGAAAAAACTTTTCAATGCAGGCATATGTTGGACTAAGCCTACCTTTGAACACATGGCCATGCCCACTGCCCCTGTCACCAAGACACACACCGTTTTCAGCATATATATGCTTACCCCCCATGTTCATTTCCATGTAGCGCCAGGAAATAACCAGACAAAGCAACAGTTGCAAGTTTGCAGGAATAGAATACCTTTGGCAGCAATTGCAACAAACAGGCCTGCAAGCTGGCGGCACGTGCACCGTATCTCTTATTGGACTTCCTTTTCCTGCAGAGTCCATTGATCACTGGCCATTGAGTAGTGTAAATATAAGATGTAGTTGATTACAGTAATGTATTGATAAAAATAATGAGTGACGCCCCCGGCAATGATAAGTGTTAAAGACAGCCCGGCAATTATTAAGTCGTCTGTGTGAGATGGTAATATGTATTCAGTTAGTCATCCAGCCTCAGACTTATTTATATTAGGAGGCAACGATAACTATATGCACTCCAGGGAATCCGGTAGGGAAAATAAAAAACGATACTAAAGGGAACTCACAATGATGAGCAACCGAATAATTTGACGACTAACGGGGCGAGATGCTGTAAAAAGAGGGAGGAAGGTAGTGTTACGAGCCTACTGCGAATTCGCAAACACCAATAAAGGTCCAACGTAGGTGAGACTATATGTTCATTAAAGTAACATGTGTAAGTTTAGCCCAAACATTGAAAAAATAAGAGAGGAATTAATGTGGATTATTACGGATAGCGATCACTTGAGTATAAGGCGTTTTCACTTTACATACCATTTAGTTATTAGAACAACACAAAACAACAACGCCAGCAGTCACAAAAACCACACTTCACCAACTCAAACGGCTACCGCCAAACTCCTACACCGGCCATTCCAAACAGCACAGATAGGACCATTCGAAACAACCGCCGAAACCACTCACCACCATATCTTAACTAACAGAGCCAATTTCACCGCACAACGCTAGTGAGACGCGCAAGACGTCCGGGCTAAGTATCAAATATACAAACAATTACACGCGAGGAACGAAGTGACAAGACGAATTGCGGGTCTTTCTTCGAGGAGGGATATCGGATCAGGAATGCTACACGACAACCAAAATTGAATAACAATCCGTAGCGCGGGAGCAGCTTGGCCCCGCCTCACATATACAGCCTGAGAAATCAAGGCATATGACAAATATATAGAGGATTCAGGAAAACATATACACGCCCCTATATATATCCGATACCAATACGAGCAGAGCGTAAAGGACACCGCCCTGAGGATGACAGTTGGATCAGAGAGAAATTTGCAAATTGAAAGATGTATATTCACGAAGCCGATAACAAAGGCGAGCGCAAGTGAGATCAATCGAACAAAAAAGATATCGTGGATGAGAATCACGAAGAAATTAGGACAAGAGATCAGGTGAGAAAAGCAGTTGTACCGGAATGAGAGAGCGAAGTACGAGGAGAACGGAGCATCGAGGCAAGAGGATGGAAGACAAGACAGAGCTGGGCAGCGAACAGAGCAAGCGAGGGACAAAATCGAGCTGAGGAAGACTGAGAGGCTCGGTTCCGGGCGACGAGACAAGCAGCCAATTACCTCACAATCCCAAGAAGCATTCAAACAATTACCCTTTCACCCCCAGATGCAGAAGAATGCGACCAAGGGCCGTTCCCACTAAATACACCAGACAAGAGTGCAACGGAAACCGAATGCAGCGACACTTCTGCGGCTCGCACGATAAAGGGCAGCGGAGATAGGAACCATCAAGGGTCTCGTGGACACTGACCGACTAACATCCAGGTATCACACAGCGCATTAGGCCACGCGACCCAAGCTGATCCCATTGCTAGTGAGGGTGCAATTTCCCTTATGCATCTGTGTTGAGCGCACACGAATGTACTATGTAAGGCTAGAAAAATGTATAAGATGGTCCAAGAATGTGTCGATGTAGTGCCCGGTTATTAAACTCACTACCACCTCTCTCCTCCCTCGTGCATTTCCTTTTGTTCTAAAGATAATATAAGTTAGCAATTGCTTATTTGCTGTAAATACGATGCTATAGGTTGTGCTCCGTCCTGCCCGGAAATAAATGTGGGCGTTGTGGACCTGTTTTCCCGTTTCTTTCTTTATTGAACATCATCCTAGCTCACGTTAAAGGTTCTAGTGTGCAAAACGCAAAACCGGTAAAATAATCTGAAACCGTCCCGCCGCGCTCGACGATAACACGCTCGGTATCCTGATAGTACGGAACGGACCGCCCAAGCGGCTCTGTGTCCGGAGTCGACCTGCGGCAGGTACCAATCCGCGTGAGGTACTTAGGTAGGCGAGTTTGCGAACAACCCCTATCCTACGCGGGTGGCCATTGGCACGATTGTTGGTGAGGTCGAAAGGCCCACCGGACTGATACCCGGCGTCCTAGCCGGGAGGTCACGATGAATTGTCCGTTCCGGTGACGGCGAGGCGGTCGCGGTTCGCAGTCGCGGTGCCGAGTCGCACGCTCCGACGGGCGCGAATTCGCAAACAATATACATACCATTTATCTATACATATTGTGCAGGATTTCACTCGTGGCGGGATTCGCAACTCGAACTCTGATGCCCAAAATGTTACAGATTCGGCGCCAGCACCCTCACCCGCCCGGTCTCGGGTTATAAGCCGCGCTGGTTCAGCACAGTTTCAGTTACGCGTCTCGATACACGGTACAAAATACATGACTTGCAGCTGGGGAGGTGACCCGGGTTCTATACTGTGTTTTGTCAGACAACGAAGCGGAAGTCTACAGTCTGTGAAGCATTTTCCTTTTATATTCCAAATTCAGCGGATCGTTCCTCGCGCGACGAACAAACCAATTCAAAGAGGCAACTTCATAGAAGTCAGCGCAGATTTTAATGGGGACCGGGAACACCGACCAAGCAAAACATCCGACAATATTTTAATAATCAGTTAACCGTCTTAACTAGGGAGATTAAGAACGTTATACGGGTTCAAAGGGGCTCTAAGAGATAGCCTTAAACAGACAGTGCAACACAAGACATAGACAGCATGCAGACAATTAAGAGTACTTGGTGATGTTTCATGACGAGAGGAAAGTGTCAAAGCACGAATGTGGCTCGTGACAGACGGCTGTCCACGGTTCGAGCCCCAAGCTCGAGCAACGCGTGGCAAAAATGGCGCTCTCCTCCTTTTGTCGCACCGCCCACAGCGGCCTCCGCGCGTTCTGACCCGCGTAAGGTCGACGGCGCAAGACCGTCAGATCGATGGTGGGTTTCAGCTGGTTTCGCACAAGGTCCAGCATACAAGTCCAGGCTGGCGCTGTTCACCAGGCCTCCTTCACGAAGCAGATCGCAGACAGACACAGCCTCCCTACAAGAGAATCCACTCCCACCGTTCTGCTCATCCAGCGAGGGCAGACAGACCTCATGCAGTCCTTTCCTCGCCTTATCCTTCGGCCGTGCTCGCTTTTCCAGGCCACAGAAGGCAGACCCGGCACGCCCAGTCAGTTTCTCTCTCCATCCCGATCGCACACTGGCTTTCCTTTTTTGCTCTTCGCTCGAGCCCAGACACCTGAAGGCACTCAGTTTTTTACTCTGCTCAGTTTCACCTTCCTCTTTTTGGCACTCCCTGTCAGCCGACAGGCGGGGCCTCTTCAGGAGAGGGGAAGGAAGGAGAGAAGCTCTCGGTTACACCACACCACACGAACATGTACACCTGACTTACACCTCCCGACACACATGTAGCGTCCATTACCAAACAACCTGGCAAACATACATTTAATGGGGGATCTGGGCTAATCCTATATTTAATAACCCACTTAAAAGGGGCGGATTTTTCCCGCCTCAACACAGACCACTTTCCCGACGCTCTCCGAGCCTCCATGGGGAGCCACGGCAATGGCCCGATCTAACGTTACAGCACAGATCCTCATTACTTCTAACCCACATGCGGAAGCACTTAAACTCAAACAAAAGTTGTCACAGTTAAGATTGGCATGTGCTATCCTCGTGTTCGGGTCACAATCTAACAAACAAATTCACATCCATGCACACTTCTTCATCTAATATTGTGGATTTGAACGGGGGCATTCCAATTTTACTTTTAAACATCAATTTGATAGAAGCAGAAACATTCAAGTTCAAAGGTTCTTCAGTGTTCGGCTGTCGGCTTCATGCCCCGCTTCGGCAGATTGTCCCATTCACCCCTGAGGGTTTCTCCTCATTCGTGGCCTGATTGGCCGCTCACCAGGCTGAGTTCAGTCGGCCCAGTGCCTAATCTCACAAAGAGTTCTTCGGCCACTGAGCCACAAAAATGGCAATGAATCTTCGGCTCGCAACGGCCCACCAAATGCACTTTGGCCTCAATGGCCCACAAAAATGCTTCGGCCCATATGGCCTACTCACAGCAGCAGGCAGGCAACAAGCCCTGCATTGGACAGCAGGTGACACAGCCATCGTGGCACGTGATATCGATGGTAAACAAATGCAGTTTGGAGGGTGTTCTTGAGGACGCAAAGGGTGGTATGACCTCAGACCAGGTGAGATGGAATGTAACCTCAACCTTCCTTGCCTGACTGTTTATGGGTTAGTCTCTTTTTTTTTTCTTCCTTTCTCTTTTTTTTCTTTTACAGACAGGATGGTGTGTTTCTTACTCAAATGTTATCTTCGTGGGTGTTGTGCTCATGACATAACTGGTGCCTCTCTGGCACTTGGAGAGGGTGAACTAGCCTGGCCCTTGCACAAATTTTCCCACACACTATTCGTACCAGGGTGTCAGCACTGAATGGTGGCGGAGGAGAGTCC
>CM068968.1:4795900-4810318 GCA_035128595.1 Eptatretus atami
GATAATTGCTCTTTAAGGAATCGACGTCTTCTTGCACGACTTGGCCATTTTGGCTGGCTATTATGAACACATCTGTCGTTGAAGCCAACGAACAAGTCGCGCTCACCAATTATAGGTCAATACTCAGCTTTTCCCCATTCACGTGCTGGGAACAGGGGCAGTTGGCGCTCTCCACATCTTTGATTGATGGAGTATCGTACGTATCTAATAAGATGTCAATGCGACCTTGACTCAGGGCTGCAGCCTGTATCAGGATGCTACGAGCAAGGCCTCCGTGAGAAGAGATTACTTTCGTGTTCTCTCGCATAAACATATACCGTCACATTTGCAGGTACAGATTCAGAAAAGTCTATGTGAATCATTCAAAAATATATCAAGCCTGGTTTTTAACGCTTTCGCTGCTCCATTGCCGCTTCCATATGATTTTCTAATACTTCTGTATTTCAAGTAGTATGCCTGAGAATTTGTTTAGTGCGCTTTGAAGTACAGTCGGTAAAGAGGCCTTATTCCATGAAACTTATCACTCACCACAGAAATGTCACATAATATCATTCAATGATGGGTCTTTGTTTGTTTCTGCATCCACTTCCAGATCTTGCTGCACTTCAAATAGTATTCATCACATCATTAACGTTGGAAGGACATTCAGGTAACTTGCTTGGAGCACCGAATATTACACGCTGTCTTTTCCCTTGTAGCAGTTGCCGGCGAATTTGCCGCACTTCTCCTTGGTACATTCGACATCTGAAATGTAAGGAATGAAAGATACGTTGACGTTTCTACAATGTAACAAATAACTGGTAATGCATAAATAGTCTCATCACTAATTATCGGTTATAATAGAATAGGTAAAATATATATTTTATTCTACACTATAATGTTACAGCTTACATAATACTTGCAAGAATGCCAGACTGAATTAGATTCAATCAAAAGCAGCACTGTTACTATGCGAAAACAGCACTACATTGTGAATGCATGCCAACACACAGCATGTTACACTGCACATGTGTCTACAATGTCTTATCATAAGACAATAAACACATGCCATGCATGTTTGCTGGCAACCACATGAGAGGAGGGTCTATGGGTTGGCAAAGACCAAGCTGGTAATCTATGCCAGGAATTTTCATTGCTTGGCAATAATTATCATGATAATGTGCTCTCTGGCCACATTATTTATACAAATTTCTGGTGTAATATTATGGTAAATAAATCAAAGTAGTAATTAAATATTAAACTGGTTTAAAACAAAGATATTTTAATATTTATGCATACTGCATAATTATCATTAACCACAGGCAATATAAATTGCAAAGTAGTTTCGGAGTTATCCCCTTGAAATATTTATTTTCGCGAAAGTTATTAATATTTTGAATGAGTTGGGCTTCTGAAGTCATGTGCTTAAATGATTAAATTTTGCATGATGGAGCATTAGTGGTCCTAAATCTTTACAAACTATTCCAAAGGCTCCTGCAATATTCTTATATTTCACTCGCACCCTATTGAGCAGAAACTCTCAGTATCATAAACTGTCTCTGTTCCAACAGAGATACGAGATAATCCCCAAAATGTTCCCAGCTGTAAATGACTATTCAGAAAGAAATCTTGTTCAATCAGAAGATATCACAGATTTTTGAAACACCATCTATATCTATATATTTCTATGTGCTAACAGAATCAGCTGTTTTTTTTAACATAAAGTTTATTTAAAATGAGTTTTGACAATGATTGAAACGAAAAAACCAGTTCTCCTTATATATAAACATTATTCAATTCCCCTATCTCAATTTCATTAAGTTGCCTTTATCTTCTCTTTCCCAATGCCTTCATTCACGCAAAGTTTTTGATTCGCTTTCATTTGAATTTGTTTCATTGCCTTCTCCAGTTTTGGATATATTGCGAAAAGGAGAGGAGAACCTTTGTAAGATTACTCATAATGAAGGAGAAATGATTCAATGAATGTTTTTGGACGAAATCAAGAAGTTTCCCACAAAAGCAAATTGGTTGAGCTTAAAATCATTAATTCTAATTATCATCTTATCCAATAATTATCCAATAATTATTGCAATTGTCTGTCTTCAATTTTAAAGATTTTTGGGATACCGACTATAGAGGCCTTCGTATGAGAGCTAACACACAGAATGTACAACAAGGGGGCAGGACAGACAAGAGGAGCGGGAGAGGGAGAAAAAGGAAAAAAAAAGTAGGAACAGAGACAATGAGACTGTGGAAGGAAGAGGGATGGGCGCAAGGGCACACAGGGAATAACAGATGGATCTACAGGGATTCTCAGGAAGGAAGGCAGAAGAATTTGGTGAAGGAGGTGGGTTTGGGTCGGATTAAGCCGGCGGTAGAAAGATCGGGTTTTGGGATGGGGGATTGATTTGAGACGTGGTGAACAGCCGTCTTGAAAAGGAACAGAACAGCTGCATGAAAAGGAACAAAATGAGTGAGGTGAGCAGTGATCCTGGATTTAGGTAGTTCACCAGGAGGGGTTGATGGTTGGCACGGCGTGTGAGCCCTGTACGACCAGAAAGGGGGCGGCTAGAAGACAGAGAGACCTCTGACTTTCCAGCGATGGGAAGTGACAGACCCAAAGACTCAGGTTTCAGTGTGGGAGATTAAAAAACTAATCTGACAGCCTTGGTTCAGCGGCGTCAAATGAGTAAAATTTTGAGGCAGGGGAGAGCCAGTAACTCCATCAAGCTGGCCGATGAAAGGCCTTGTAGGGTTGATCGGAGTTTACGTGTGCAAGAAAGGACGAGAAGGATGCCCATCCAAACGGCTGGTTTTGGAGGCCGCCTTAGATGGTGATTTCCCGCAAGAAAGATCGTGGTTCATGGTGTAGACGTTGGAGTTTTTGAAATGACTTGAACTTCTCAAAAAGATTTGTGTCAGAAAGTAGATTGGCAGGTTTGTCCAAGTCCTTTCAAAGAGGGTGTTCGTGAGAGTATGAGATATGTCAAGAATAAAGACATACTTCCAAAGTGTCTGACCAGCTTGTAATATTTTGTAAGGTCGGAGAGTAGTGTTGTGGAATTCTAGATACTCAATTGTTGCCACTCGAGCAATGTACAATCAAACAGAGATTTTTATTTCGTAACGAAGGAGCATTGACGTTAACTATGTCAGAAAATGGTCTCCGCTAATCGGAGCTTATAAGGAATCGTCTATATATTCGTACCCAAGTGAAGGTGGGGAGTTTATTCTGTGGGCCAAGGAGAGGAGCAGAAACGAGACTTGGAGGGGAGTCGGGTCATAATGACCCACATCTGACTTGTCTGGGCTGATTTTACAAGTACTATAGAGACAGAAGAAAACTCAGAGAGTTTCTTTATCGCCTGGCCCAGAAACAACAAACGCACAGGAAGGCAAGCAGGGTCCGAATAGCGGTCCAAGCTACAGCAAAGCAATTCTGGACAGACTATGTATCAGGCTGTCGCATACACATAATTCCCTTTACAAAGGCTTGTCAGTATAGGATAGCAAGCACCTTATTGGAAATATAAGACAGAGAGAAAGGAGAGAGAAAAGGAGGGAGGACAAGAAGGGAGATGGCAAATTGAGTAACACCGGAAAGCACGACATCTCAGAAAGCTATGGAGCCATTGGCTTCCAGGTCCTTTGGCTCCAGTAACAAAATAGACCTTTAAGCAAGGAGGACACATTTGATTGTAGGTTCCAATAAATGAGTTTGCAATCAAGATGAATCAACAACATTTAGTCATAAGAAAACAGTGTAGTAATTAACTGAGACTACAATTCTTATTAATGGCCACATTCAAGCAGAATTGATTATAAACTACTAAAAAAAGGAAGTCCCTTCACACACTGGAAGAGGCCTGCAGCCTGCCTGTCTGAAAGAAATGAGGGATGTGAATGGCAGATGGTGGAGTCATCGTCAAAGAAATTAAGAAATTTCCAGAGTCAGAGAGATCATTGAATGAAGATCACGAAAAGGACTGGACCCAGAACACTGCTTGGGCACACCAAGCCTTGACAGGGAGACAAGATGAAAGGATTCCATTGAGTACCACCACGTTGACTACGAGAGCAGAGGAAGTCAGTAAACCATGTGTGGTGTTGCCTTGAATAACCATAAGGCAGACAGTTTAGAGAGCAAGCGCAGGATGGCAGACCTGTATCAAAAGCACGAGATATGTCCAGAGAGACAAGCCTGATCTCAAGTCTGTACATTAGGTTCCATCCAATTGTTGGGAGAGCAAGAATCAGCATGTCCAAAGGTGGTCTAAACCCAAACGTGGTGATCTGAGATGAGGTTTTTGGAGAAAAGGAAAGAATTTCATACTCATTGCGAAGATGATTCCATTACCACTTCAGCTCATGAATTGGAAGTAAGACTGATGGGTCTGCAGTTGAGGGGTTCAGTTTTCTCCTTATGTCATGTAGTGAGGTTTGCCATTTTCACCCTGTTCATTTGCGGAAGGTCTTTCTTCATCTGCTTGAAGAATCCGCCGAGAGAGGATGTGCAAGAGCAGCAGCGCAGTTTTTTTAGGCACACATGATCGATGCCGTCTGGTTCAGTAGCGACGCGAATAAAGTTGAGGGTTTGAAAGAACCTTCTCTACCTTCTCAGGTGCAAAATACACAGAGTCCAAGGAGGATCTTGAGTACGAAAGGGCAGGATGGGTACGAAGTGAGGAGTTGGGGACACAAGAAAAATTTTGGGGAAAAGCCAAACACAGAACTGAGAACATTCGGCTTCACGGCCGAGCAGAGTTGACTGTGGGGCATTTGAAGAAGGGAAGGGGAGAAGGTGCCAATGTGCCACCAAGGAGAAGAGAGAGAAACAAGGTGCCACCAGGGTTATAGAGGAGAGACAAGTTTGAAAGTTAATTCTTAAGGTTGCACAGATGTTATTTCTAAGCTCTCGAGACGCGTGGACACACAATTCTTGGGAACCTATGGAATGCACTGACATGCCTTTCAGAAGAGGATTCAGTGCACCATGGTCAGGAAGAAGGGGGGGACAACATGCAGACGCGAGATGGGATTAATCTGTGCATGATCAGTAGAGCAAGGTTTCTGTGAAGATTTCCAAGCTGACTGAACATCAGTTGAGTTTGTTGTCAGAATTGCATTGTAAAGATTCACAGTAAAAATGTCATTGGGCCACAGGTGTGTCGTGCATGTGTGTCACAAGTCTGGAGTGTGGTAGAGGAGGGTGGTGACGCAATCACCCTCCCAGATATATGTCGATGTGTTTCAAGGTGGGATGCTGAGTGAAAGGTTTTTTTGCAAATTGGCGCATCGGTATGGACATTGTCTCGTGTGGACTTCTCAAATGATTCTCATGTGCCTCTTATGTGGGATTACCAATTGTCAACTTTCTTACAAATTGGTGTTCTGCGCCAGTCCTTTTCCAATATTGCATAATTATTGTCTCTCTCCTGACTCTGAAAATCCTCATAGTCCACTCCATCCTCCTTCCAAACTTCCATTTTTTCCCTCCTGAGATTTCCCTTCTGTATCATCTTGTCCCCCCTATGCATCCTCTCCTGCCTCTCATTCCTTCACACACCTATTGTTTGTCCAAGTGTGCACTATATAGCCTTCAACTCTTGCTGTTGGTGTTTCCCACATCTCTCAACTAGTGCTCTGTAAAAAAGTGAAATCAAAAAAGCCATTTCATGAGTTCGCATGATTTAATGAAGGATTTTACAACCAATTTTACATTTGTATGGACATTCTCATTTGTTGGTAATTCTTCTTGTTCTTGTCCATTGTGATTTCCATAAGCCTTTTCAGGAGGGATTGACTATGTAAGATTCTCCACAAACTGTGCATTGTATGGGCCTCGCCATTGTGAACTTCTCATGTGCGATTTAGGATGATACCAATGTGAACTAGATTTTCTACAGACCTGTGCATTTGTAACGGCGTCACCTTGTGAATCATCATGTGCTTTTTAGGTTGCATGACGATTAAACGATTTCCACAACTTGTGCCATGTGTAATGGGTGGTCTCATTTGGTGAATTATCATCGTGCGTTTGATGGAGGATGGCCAATTAAAGGATTTTCCACAAACTGGTACATTTTGTACGGGGTGTTCCTCATTGTGATTCTCATGTGTATTTTAAAGCGATGAATGAATGACGGATTCCCACAATTTATACATTTGTCGGCGCGCTCACCGTTGTGAATTTCTCATCGTGTGTTTTTTAAGGTTTGGATGACGAGTAAAAGATTTATCCACATTTTATACATTTTGTACGGGCGGGCTCACCGTTGGTGAATTCTCATGTGTGTTTTAAGGTTGCATGACCGATTATAATATTTCCACAATCCTGTACATTTATACAGGCGTTCTCCATTGTGAATTATCATGTGTGTTTAAGGTTGCATAACTGATTAAAAGATTTCCACAACTTGTACATTTGTATGGGTGTTCCTCATTGTGATTTTTTCAATGTGTATTTTAAAGCTGATGATGAATGAAGGATTCCCCACAACTTTATACATTTGTAACGGGCGTTCATACATTTGCTGGAATTTCATGTGTGTTTAAAGGTTGGATGACCATTAAAAGATTTCCCACAAACTGTAGCATTTGTATGGGCATTCACCATTGTGAATTACATGTGCATTTTAAGGTTGGATGGCCAATGAAAAGATTTTCCACAAACCGTTGCATTTGTATGGTGTCACCATTGAGAATTAGCATGTGTATTTTCAGGTCGGATGACTGATTCGAACGATTTTCCACAAGTTTTGCATTTGCATGAATGTTCAGTCTCTCTTTCCTTTGTGAACCTTGTGAAATATTCTCTGCAAACATTTCATGATTCGGTTATCTTGTTTGTAAAACGTCCTCTGCTCGTTTTCAGTTTGTGAGTGCTTCGTGAGCGTGTGTTCTGACACTTTCATCACAAGTAGGTGCCGTCTCCTTGGAGATTCATGACTCCACCTGCAATAATCACAGACATGTAATAGATATATTTTTAAAATCACAATTCTGTACATTGTTTCAGTACTCATAAATCATTCTGACAAATGTAACCCATAACATGCGCCATTTCATATGTATTTTGTTCCCATTGCAGAAGTAAAAGAAATATTCTTGAAGTAAAAATACGGACAGCACGAAAGTTTGGGTTTTCCTCCAATGATAATTCATACTTTAGGAGCAAATTCATCCAATTAAATCAGTGATAAGTCAAATGTGTTTTGTTCCTGTATAATGACAAGCTTTCACCAAATGCGGGTGAAACAAACTGCGAACTAAAAACTGGAGTTCATTGGAACACGATACAGCCAATCAGTGTTCTCGTATATACTTCAAACTTTAATTAAATTATGATTTTCAAGATCGTTTTTTTTAAAAATCTGGAACTCAGTGCGATTGAAGCAGTCCTGAATGTACCACACTCATTGAACACAAGCAAAGGTTCCGGTGTTTCGGGCCAACGCTGGATCCTCCACTACCGCCATCACCACCTCCCTCCTGACTCCCACCTCCTTCAGCCTCTCTACACCCTCCCCAATCATGTCCCTCACTCCCCATCCACTCATTCCGTCCTCCACCCACCCCACTCATTCCCTCCTCCACCCACCCCACTCATCTCCTCCCTCCACCCACCCACTCATTCTCCTCCCTCCACCCACCCCACTCATCTCCTCGCTCCAGCACCCCACCCCACTCAGTTCCCCCTCCTCCCCCATCCCCATTCCCTCCTACGCATTCCCTCGCCTCCACCCAGCCACTCCTTCCTGCTCTCCACCCACCCCACTTCATTCTCCTCCCTCACACACACACACTCATTTCCCTCCCTCACCCACCCCCACTCTCACCCAGGTATCACTCATTCCCCGCTCTCACACCCACTCGCCACTCATTCCCCGCTCATCCCACACCCACTCATTCCCTCCCTCCATCTCAGCCCCCACTCAATTCCCTCCTCACCCCAGCCCACTCATTCCCCCTCACCCACCTCACCCCTCCCCCACCCACCATTCCCACATCCCTCCCTCCACCCCTCTCCCTGACTCGCACTCTCCCTCCCTCCACCCACCCCACTCATTCCCTTCCTGCTCACCCCAACCCCACTCATCCCACTCTGCTCCACACACCCCACTCATTCCCCTCCTACTTCCACACCCACTCCTTCCGCTGTCACTCGCACCGCACTCCTTCCCCGATGCCCAATCCACCCCACTTCACTCCTTCCCCTTCACCACCCCCCTTCAATCCTTCCCCTCCCTTCACCACCCACTTCCACTCCTGTCCACCTCTTCACCACACCCACTCCACTCCTTCCCCTCCTTCACCCACCCCATTCACTCCTTCCCCTCCTCTTCACCCACACCACACTCACAACTCCTTCCCTCTCCTTCACTCTCCTCTTCACCACACCCTTCTCCTACCGCCCCCCACTACTCCTTCCCCTCCTTACCACCACTCCAGATCCTTCCCCTCCCTTCACCCACCAACCATCCTCCCCTCCCTTCACCCACGCCCACCCTCCCTCCTTCCCCCTCCTTCACTCCTTCCCGCTCGTACCCCATCCATTCCTTCCCCGCCCTTCCACCCACCACACTCCAACCCCTTACCCTCACTGATACCCACCCCACTCCTTCCCCTCCCTTCACCCCCCACTCCACTCCTTCCCCTCCCCTTCACCCACCCGCATTCCATCCTCTTCAGCAAACCCTACTTTCACTCCTTTCACGCCCTTCACCCACCCCACTTCACTCCTTTCCCCTCCCATTACCCACCCCACTCCACTCCTTCCCTCCCTCACCCACCCCACTCCACTCCTTCTTCACTTCACCCACCTCACTTAATCTCCTTCCCCCTCCCTTCACCCACCCCACTCCACTCTCCCCTCATTCACCCACCTCACTTACTCCTTCCCCCTCCTTCACCCACCCCATCCTTCCCACCCTTTACCCACCCCCACTCACTCTTTCAACCCACCCAACTACCATTCCTTCCCCGCCCGTCACCACCAGCACTCCACCGCCTTCCCCCTCCCTTTCACCCACCCCACTCCTTCCCCTCCCTTCACCCACACCCACTCCATCCTTTCCCTCCCTTCACCCACCCAACTCATTCCTTCCGTCCTTCACACCACCACACTCACTCCCACACAACTCTTCCCCTCCCTTCACCCACCCCAGACTCCTTCCCCTCCCTTCACCGCACCCACCTCCACCCTTCCCCTCCCTCCCCCATCATTCCTGTCCCTCACCCACCATTTCTACTCCGTTCCACGCCCTTCACCCCCCCAACTTCAACTCCTCCCCTCCCATTCACCCCCCACTCCACTCCTTCCCTCCCTTCCCACCCACCCCACTCCACTCCTTCCTCTCCTTCACTCCACCTCCACTTAAACTCCTTCTCCTCCCTCACCACCCCTCCACTCCTTCCCCTCACTCCACTCACTACTCTCCTCCTTACCCACCATCTCCACCTTACCACCTCTTCCCCACTCCTTCCCCCCGCTCCTTCCCCACCCTTACCACCCCACTCACCTTCCCCTCCCTTCACCCACCCCACTTCACTCCTTCCCCTCCCTTCACCCCCCCACCAACGCTTTGATCTGATGCCCCCACCCCATCTTCATCCTTCCCCCCATCACCCACCCACTGTCCTCCGTTTCCCCTCCCTTCACACCCCACTTCAACTCCTTCCCCTCACCTTCACCCAACCTCATCCACTTCCTTCCATCCCTTCACCCACCCCACTCGACTCCTTCCCCTCCCTTCACCCCACCCAACTCCATTCTTCCCCTCCCTTCACGCCACCCCTCCTTGCCCCTCCGCTCACCCACCCCACTCCACTCCTTCCAGCTCCCTTCACCCACGCCAACTCCATTCCTTCCCCGCCCATTCCACCACCACACTCCACCCCTTTCCCCTCCTTCACCACCCCACTCCTTCCCATCCCTTCACCACCCACTCACTCCTTCCCCTCCCTTTCACCCACCCCATTCACTCCTTCCCAGCAACCCTACTTCCCTCCTTCCAACGCCCTTACACCACCCCACTACCACTCCACTCCTCCCCTCCCTTCACCCACCCCATCCTTTCCACCACCCTTCACCCACCCCACTCCACTCCTCCCCGCTCTTCAACCCACACTCACTTCACTCCTTCCCCTCCCTTTCAAAACCCACCCCACTCACTCCTTCCGCCTCCCTCACCCCACCCACTTCACTCCGTTCCCTCCCTTCACCACCCCACTTCCACTCCTTCCCCTCCCTTCAACCCACCCCACTTCACCCTCCCTCCCTTCACCCACCCCCACTTCACTCCTGTCCCCTACCTTCACCCACCCCACTTCATCCTCCCCACCCTTTACCCACCCCACTCCCCTTCCCTGCCCTTCACCCACCCATCCCTCCCTTCACCCACCCCACCCACTCCTTCCCCTCCCTTCACCCACCCCACTCCACTCCTTCCCCTCCCTTCACCCACCCCACTCCACCCTTCCCTCACTCACCCCACCTCATTAACTCCTTCCCCCTCCTTCACCCACCCCACTCCTCCCCACCCTTTACCCACCCACTCCACTCCTCTCCCGCCCTTCACCCACACCCAGCTTCACTCCTTCCCCTCCCTTCACCCACCCCACTTCACTCCTTCCCCTCCTTCACCCACCCCACTTCACTCCTTCCCCTCCCTTCACCCACCCCACTTCACTCCTTCCCCTCCTCACCTCCCCACTTCCTCCTTCCACCACCCCACTTCACTCCTTCCCACCCTTTACCCACCCATTCCACCCCTTCCCTGCCTTCACCCACCCCACCTCACTCCTTCCCTCCCTCACCCACCCCACTCCACTCCTTCCCTCCCTTCACCCACCCACTCCACTCCTTCCCCACCCTTTACCCACCCCACTCCACCCCTTCCCTGCCCTTCACCCACCCATCCCCTCCTTCACACCACCCCCTCACTCCTTCCCTCCCTTCACCCACCCCACTCCACTCCTTCCCTCCCTTCACCCACGCCACTCCACTCTCCCTTCCTTCACCCACCCCACCCACTCCTTCCCCTCCCTTCACCACCCCCACTTCACTCCTTCCCACCCTTTACCCACCCCACGGGGGAGATTTCAAGGGGGAGGAGCAAGGGGGGAGAATTGAGGATAAGGGTAAGAGGGAAGAATTGAGGAAGAAGGGTGAGGGGAAAGAATTGAGGGAGAAAGGTGGGAGGAAGCTTGGAGGGAAAAGAGAGATAAGTTTGCTTTGAAGAGGGAGCAGACACGTTGATTTGTGAAGCGGAAGTGAGAGAGAAGCTTTGAGAGAGAAGGGTGGATGAGAGAGCAGCATGGCCATGGGAGGAGGGAGAAGGGAGGGGTGAGAGAGGGAAGCTGAGACTCGGTAGAGGTATTGTGAAGATGGGCAGCGTGGGGGGGGGGAACAAAAAATTGAGGGGGTGGGAAGGGGGGAGATTTGAAGGGAGGAGAATTGATGAAGAAGGGGGAGGGGAGGGGAGAATTGAGGGAGAGCGGCAGAAGAGAGATGTGGGGGAGTTTTTGAGAAAGGTGAGGGAGAGGCTTGAGGGGGGGGGGAGAGTTGAAGTTTGCTTTGATGATGAGAGCAAGGACATGGGGAGGAGGGAGAAGGGAGGGGTAGGGAGGGGGGAAGGATGAGACCGGGTCGTGGTATGGTAAAGATGGGAGCAGGTGGTGGGAGGAACAAGATTTGACGGGGTGGGAAGAGGGGAGTGTGATGAAAGAAAGAGAGTGCATTGTATGAGATATTGAGGTGTGTGCTGAATGAGGATTTGAGACATTTTAGTCTAGGAGCCAGGCCACATTAATTAGACTATTGGCACAAAAGTTCAGCGATATGAAAGCAAACGACCATCAGTGCTGACCCAGAAAAGCCAATTCTTAAGTTTTCTGGGTCAGCCCTAGACCTTTGCGCCCATTTGAAAGGCACCAAATTTCACTTTTGTTTAGAGCACAAGTGTGATTTTAGGTATATGGAATGCTTAGCGGCCCTTTCTCGGAATCCGTAACTTAAGAATGCGCTTAGGTCAGCCTAATGAGCTTAAGAACGCCACTAATTAGCACTAATTATCATTTTAATTAGACTTTTGAGCACAGATCGAAACATGTCGCAAATGAAAGGTGGAAATGTATAACAAGACAGAATATATCACTGAAGAATGCAATTAGGTCAGGATAAGTACCTTAGAATCAAGATTAATGTGATCAACACCAACCAATTGTGGCCAATGCAGAGTTAATCATGTTGCTCAGCCAGACCTGAACTTATATTTGTGCATTCAATCATCATGGTATCCAAGAAATCTGTATAATAAACATCTTGGTCAGCTAATTAGCTTAAGACACCACTAATTACCACTAATTATCACTTAAATTAGACTTTTTGAGCCAAAAATGAAAATGTTGCAAATGAAAGTCGAAGTGAATAACAATATAGAATATGTCACTTATGAACGCAATCAGGTCAACCTAAGTACCATAAGAATCAATTAAAGGTGATAAAGGTGACATTGATCTCCTTTAATTTATTGCATTAGTCGCAATTTCTTGGTATGGTGAAACTTTTATCGGTAAAGCGCGACCATCATGAAAGTACTATTGGTTAGTAACTCAACGTCATGGTTAAAACACAGTCGTAGTAAATAGATAGTAATACACGGTCATTGGAAAACATCAACAAGTCAAATGATGAGCTTGAGAAAACACCTGTAACCCGCACTGATTAAAAATTATCACTTCGATTTTTCACTTGAAAATTGACCAAATTTTGTCAATATTTTCACGCACTCCCACACGACCGGAGGATTAATTTTAAATTTGATGTTTACCAAAACCTGTCAAACAACATAATTTATATTTAACCCATTTGATGAAACTGAAATATTTTCGTCGTCGCTGGAAGCGGTCTGATCATCCTGATGTCATCTGCAATTTGTAGTTTCTCAGGAGCTGTGGACCTTCGAACCAGACGATTTCGTACCTGTTGTCCTTAATCTCCCATCCTTTGTCCGGAGCTTGCTGTATTATGGCCTGGTCAGCACTAGACCACATCCTCGCTACAAATGCTGATCGCTCCAGATGGAGCAGGAACTGCGTCTGCAGGGTGAAGGCTGCTAGCATCAACGTCTTCAGTCTGTGGAACGGGTTCGTTGACTTCACGAAGACTGTAAGCCTTTTCGAACGCTTGATATCATACGCGGTTCAAGATGTGGCTGTCTTGTATCCGTAATGGTACACGCTAAAATGCTTCGATCGCCTGCACAGTAGATGCTTACATCCAACACCACGGGACAAACTCGAGAATGCTTTTTTGAATTGTTCTTCTTCCCCACGTTTGATGCAGGATGTATCTTCCCCATCCTTACAAATGCTGAATTATAGGCACATCCGGTAAAGGTGTGTAAGGCAGGAAGTGCAGCACACATCTCTGATCCTATTTGGTGTGCTCTGGTCGATATATTGATGTATCGCCAATTCTTCCCTGTTTCTGTATCCATCCATATTTTTGCCGCAAACTTTTGGCAAAGATGCAAGAGGATTACACAGATGTCTGTATCAGAAGCTCTTACTATGATATTACCACGTGATTCCTTGAGCTGACATGGCAGCAATGTGGAGAATGATACGGTATCAGCCTCATGATAATTGCTCTTTAACGGAATCGACGTCTTCTTGCACGACTTGGCATTTTGGCTGGCTATTATGAACACATCTTGTCGTTGAAGCAACGAACAGTCGCGCTCATACAATTATAGGTCAATACTTCAGCTTTTCCCATTCACGTGCTGGGAACAGGGGCAGTTGGCGCTCTCCACATCTTTGATTGATGGAGTACGACGGATTAATAAGATGTCAATGCGACTTGACTCAGGCTGCAGCCTGTATCAGGATGCTACGAGCAAGGCCTCCGTAGTCCTTGTTGATTGGGTGGTAATGCGTCAATAGGAAATTACCATCAATCACACATGCATCGACTGTGGATGGTACATCAGATGTTACTTTTCCTTCCAGGGCCGGCGGTTGTCATCCATGGTTCAATCGATATGATCGATCTCCTGATCATGTGATGGGATCATATCCACGTCTGAAAAAAGTTGACATCGCTACCTTGATTAATTTCTATCAAATTTGCGTCCTATAGCGGACCGATACATCGAATGTCT
This sequence comes from Eptatretus atami, assembly GCA_035128595.1. Lineage (NCBI taxonomy): Eukaryota > Metazoa > Chordata > Myxini > Myxiniformes > Myxinidae > Eptatretus > Eptatretus atami. Next base: position 4,810,048 of record CM068968.1, read on the forward strand.
AATCAGCTAAAAGTGTCACATTGTAGATGAATTTAAGACGATGAATATGCATCATCTAAGGCCTGAAACTGAGCATTTGGAAATTCCATTCAAATGTCATCACGTACATTATCGATGAATACACCAAAGTACTTCACCTCCTTCGTGCTGATTCCATTACTATTTGGAGAGTCGATGGCTAGAGAATTGTAGTCTGCAGTGCGCTGCACCGTCGGAAGTCACCAGATCGACAAAACACATTGTTCATTTGAGGTGGTTCTCCGGCAGAACT
>CM068968.1:4810991-4828362 GCA_035128595.1 Eptatretus atami
TAGTGGCGTTCTTAAGCTCATTAGGCTGACCTAAGCGCATTCTTAAGTTACGGATTCCGAGAAAGGGCCGGATAAGGATTCCATATCCCTAAAATCACATTTGTGCTCAAAAGTCTAAACAAAAGTGAAATTTGGTGCCATTTCAAATGGGCGCCAAAGGTCTTAGGCTGACCGAGAAAAACTTAAGAATTGGCTTTTCTGGGTCAGCACTGATGGTCGTTTGCTTTCATATCGCTGAATCTTTTGTGCTCAATAGTCTAATTAAATGTGGCCTGGCTCCGAGACTATTTGTTCGGTTGGAACAAAGCCCACAAAAACCATACAGTTTCGGATGCCAGAGGGGGATCTTTTAGTAAGGCAGAGGACAGCAGAGAGATGCCAAGAGAGGAGGTGGGCTGAAGGGCATGATGGGAGAAGTAAGGAGGGGGTACAACAGGGAAGGAGTTAAGAGGAGATAGATTTAAGGAGGTGGGATGAATTTGCACTGAAATCGGAAAAAAAGAACAATTAATAATGGAAGATGAACAAGTATTGCAAAATGTGATTTAAAAACATTCGTAGCTCAGAGTTTCGTTTAAATACATTGGAAGATGGATGGAGTGCAGAAGAAGTGAGGAAATGGAGGAAGGAAGCTTTGCAACAGGTGCAATTTTTTGAAACGGCATGAAAGAAGTAGTACTGCTCTCCTCTCTAAGCTGGTGCTCCTGCCTCTCACCTTTCTCGGCTTCACGCTGTGGAAATCAAGGTATTTCGGATCATTGGTATCTCCCACGATGAGGCCGAGTCTTTGGGCCTCTCACCGCAGGCAGGTCGGTGGTCTTTCTGTCTTCTCCCATCTCCTCTCCGGTCTATCCCCCCCTACTCTGTCTGCGATTTGTCCCCACCATATTTCCGCAGGGCGCTCAAGGTCCGCCAACAACTCCCTTCTGGTAAAACTACCAAAATCACTAATCACTGCTCACCTTTACTCTTTCATTCCTCTTTTTCCCACCTTTGGAATAAACTCCCACTCTCTTCAATCCCATTCTTCCCTCCAGGTCTTCAAAACAGCTGTGCACCCCACCTTTATCTTCCCTCATCCAAAACCTCGATCTTTTCTACCCCCGTTAATCCACCCCAAACCACCTCCTTCAAATTTCCTGCTTTCATTCCAGAAAGTCCCTGTCCTGTCCATCTGTGTACCCATGTTCCCCACCCCATTCCTCTCCCTTCCACAGATCTCCTAATGTCTCTGGTTCCCACTGTTTTGGCCTTCCCATCCGCCCTCTTGTCTCATGCCCTCCTTGCTGTGTGTTGTGTGTTAGCTCTCATACGAGCATGATAATGTATACAAAAAAAAGAAGAGGAGAGCATGGCAGAGAGAGGAAGTGAAAAATTTTAAGAGACCATATATTTTTTTTTTTTGAGATTAGGGAAGAGGGGGGCAGAGTAAAGGAAGTGCTTGAAGAAAAAAAGAAAAGTCATGAAGGTGAGTGGTGAATACCTTCACGAACAAAGCAGGGTTGGAAATGTGGAAAGGGAAGAAGAAGAAGGAAGAGGAAGAGTCCGCAGAGGAAGTAATGTGGTTAGGGAGGGAAAGGTGAGAAGGGGAAAAGATTACTTTTTTGTTTACACCATTGGTTAGACATGGCATGAAATAAATAGAAGGGAGGTTGTACCCCATTGATTCGCTGCGCTTGATTAACTGACGTCCCACTACATTTTTGCTGGTCACTAAAGAAATAGATAAAGGTGGGAAGTTGAGAGCACAGTGTGTGTGTGTTGTGTGTGTGTGTGTGTGTGTGTGTAAAAGGTCGTTCATAAGGCCAAATGTGGTTGTATTGTACTCTCCCACTGGAGCTTCAAAGCTCACCACTGTCTCATGCAACCCAATTCCCCACCCACAAAATTATCTTCACATGAACCATAACCCACTCAACCCTATCATAAGATGACTGTCTGTCTGTCTGTGTGGCCTCACTGCCCAATTGTCAATTTGCTGCCTTTTTAATCTCTATCACCTCAATTTCCATGAGCAAATATCATATATGAATGTGTAAAATTAATCAATTAAAAGTGTGAAATTAAAGCTCAATTAGAAGGGACTATTGTAAAAATTTAGGATAACAGGATATAACAAGTACATCATTGTTGATTAAGTAATTCACCGAATGATGAAAGGGATAATGGATGTTTGAGAATTGATCTCCATCGTGGACATTTCTTAAAGCAATGAAATCAAAATGTACGGTTTTTTTTTTTTTCAATACCAGACTTCATCATCAAAAAGTTAAAATGTGTCGGCATTGACACAAACCTTCATCGGGATGGCTCTTGAGAAAGAAGCTTCAGAGTCATTTGGTTCTGCGAGATCAGGTGGACATCAATGTCGTGTTCGGTTTTCACTTCCACTTTCACAAAAACATCTGCAAAAAGTAACTTTTAAATGCAGGTAGTATTGTGTCACATTCCATGCAATTAAAATCTATACTAATAAATTGTGTGTGTGTGTGTGTGTGTGTGGTGTGTGTGTGTGTGTCAGTCTCCTCATAACTCCAAACCATAAAACTATCAGCCTGAAACTTTGCATGCATATTAAGAAAACTCCAAGGAAGTGCAAGAGTGAAAATTGGGTGCTTGGGTTAATTAGAACACCCCTTTTGAAGATAATTAACGGCCTTATTTAATTATATCCTTCTTAAGGCGCATCCTCGGCACCTCGCTCGCTGGGTTTGAAACAGCCATGCTTTTTAGCCTGCTCAACCATGCCTTGACTTGGAACAGGCCCAACGATTTCTTAACGATAAAGTTTTGGGTTTTTTTCCACTTTCCTCACTCATTTATCAATCATAGCAACGAATCGCGGATACAATGCAAGTCATATAAATTCCCGTAGACGCCAGCGTTCATGGTTATTTCATTTCCGCAAATGGTATAACCTCGAGAATCTCTTAATCAAGCAGAATTACAAAATGTGAGCCTCCAATTGAACTTAGCAGCAGTTCTGACTGCTATAAAAGTGTTCATTTAGTCTAATTCCGGCATATTTGGACATTCAGACTACAGTCGTGACCAAAACTATTGGCACCCTTGCACTTTTTCAAAGAACTCACATTTTCCTAAAAATAAGTTGAAATTGACCAAAGATTTGGTCTCCACAATTCTTTATTTCACTGTTAATATTACAGATCTTTGTTTTCGATTCAGAACTTAATATATCTTTTAAATCAGGAAATAAAAAGAAATGGCATTGACAAAATTATTGACACCCCAGACTTAGATATTGGTAGCACAGCCTTTGGGCAAAATAACTGCAGTCAAGCACTTCCTATAGCCATGAAAGAGCTTCTTCCACCTCTCTACTGGCAGTTTGGCCCACACTTCTTGTGCAAACTGCTCCAGTTCTCCCAACTGCTGTTTTCAGATCTCCCCACAGGTGTTCAATGGGATTTAGATCAGGACTCATTGCTGGCCACTTCAGAACAGTCCAGCATTTTGTCTTGAACCATTCCTGGGTGCTTTTTGAAGTGTGTTTGGGGACATTGTCCTGCTGCAAGACCATTAACATTTGATGGAGACCCAGCTTTCTGACACTGGGTTGAACATTGCGTTCCAAAATGCCTTCCTGGTAATCTCCTGATTTCATGATGCCATGCACACATTCAAGGCACCCAGTGCCAAAGGCAGCACAACAACCCCAAAACATCATTGAACTTCCTTCATGTTTGACTGCAGGGAAGGTGTTCTTTTCTTTGAAGGCTTCATTTTGTTTTCTGTAAATATAAAGATGGTGTACTTCACCAAAAAGCTCTAATTTAGTCTCATGTGTCCACAGGACATTCTTCCAGAAGGATTTTGGCTTGTTCAGGTGTGTTTTGGCAAACTCAAGTTTGGGCTTTCTTATGTCTCTCTCTCAGCAGTGGGGACCTCCTGGGTCTCCTACCATAGAACCCACTTTCATTGAGTTGGCAACGGATGGTGCGAGTTGAAACTGTTGTACCTTGTGTCTGAAGGTCAGCTTGAATCTGTTTGGCAGTTCATCGAGTTGCTTTCTCCACCATTCAAACAATCCTTCGCTGCAATCTTTCGTCAAGTTTTCTCTTGCGGCCACGTCTGGGAAGCTTGGCTGCTGTGCCCTGGGCCTTAATCTTCCTGATAACATTGTGTACGGTGGACACAGGAACATCAAGGTCTCTAGAGATGGACTTGTAGCCTATAGATTGTCCATGCTTGGTAACAATCTGTGTCTGACCTCCTCAGACCAATTCTCTGTATTCTTTTCTTTTTCCATGCTCTTTGTGGTACACACAGTGACAACAAACAGCAGAATGACTGCTTTTATGTTCAAACTGGTTGAATGAGTGATTTTTAATTGCGGCACCTGCAACTCACCACAGGTGAGTTCAATTCCAAAGCAAAGGAGAATACCCTGCTTGAATCTAATTATGTACACAACTTCTAAAAGGTGCCAATAATATTATCCAGGCCATTTTAGGATTTTCTGTGTGGAATAGCAAAGACTTTAATTTTTTCAGATTTTTTTGTTTTGTTCTACTGCAAACCAAACAAATATGTTGTTGAGACCAAAATATTTTGAATTTCAACTATTTTCTGGACGAAATGGTGTATTATTTTTAAAAAGTGCAAGGGTGGCAACATTTTTGGCCACGACTGTAGCTATCACTTGCCAAGCCGGCCACAGCCATTTAATTGGAGTGCTTGCTTGAGTGCTTAGGCCGCTTGCCGAGTGCCCTACAGTCGACTGTTGGCAGTTTGTGTCCTGAGAGGGATGTCCAATCGACAGTTGGCTCCAAGGTAGAGGGCATGTATGGACACTTTACATCTGTAATTTAGGGACTCTCCGCAAGTTGTGTGTGTGTGTGTGTGTGTGTGTGTGTGTATGCCTGCATGTTTGGTTACGGGTGCCCGTAGTAGCAAAGTTTCATCCGTACTTTAGTGTTTTAACTTTAACTTCAGCAGTGAATGAGTGTCATGTTTTCCTTTGTCCTCGTACTGTTTTCTAAAGCAATTGGTTGTTTTATATGACTCGGTGGTGCTTTACAAAGGTTATATGGTTTATATTTGTGAATTTCAAAGCAAAATACATTCGATACACCCGATTTCCCTGAGCCTTTCACCATATTAACATGCGTTTTCTCAATTACACAGACAAATTTTTTCACCTGTCACATGATGATTGTGTGTGTGTGTGTGTGTTGTGTGTGTGTGTGTGTGTGTGTGTTGTTCATAAAGCATAACATATTCTCTGTAACCTCCTGACCCCTACCACTCCCCCCCCCACCTCTCTTTTGTCCCATCATTGCTTTACCCCCTCCTAATACAGTGAAGCATCCTCCATATATCTATCTATCTATATATTCTTCTCCTCTCTCTCTCTCTCTCTCTCTCTCTCTCTCTTCTCTCTCTCTCTCTCTCTCTCAGCATCTGGCTGGTGGTTATTCCAGAGGGTTGTTATCTCTGAACATGTCCGGAAGAGGTTATCTCTGCATGTATCCGAATGGTGGTTGTGTCCGGATGGGATATCTCCATATGTGTCTGTACAGTGATTATTTCTTAAAGGTGATTATCTCTGGAAGTATCCAGATGGACCCTCCCCTCATGCTGCATCTCCACCCCTGCCATCACACTTCTTTCCCCTCCCTTCACACTGTCTTCCTTCCCCCACCTATTCCCTGATGTGCGACCATCTTTGAAGCGGTTGTACACTCTTTTATCTGTGGTGCCATTGCTTCGTTCCGCGAAGGCCTGTTGAATCTTGCGGATCGTTTCCACTTGGGAATCGCCAAGCTTTACACAAAATTTGATGCAGTAGCGTTGCTCAAGTTTTTTCCGTCATTTTTGTCAAAAACTAAAATCTGACGGCGCTCACTTACACTTCCTCACTCATCGACGGTCTGTCGGCGACTGATAGCTTCTGCAGGCGGGAAAATATTCACGCATACGAATTAAGGATCGCTTACATACGTGCACCAAACCACGCCTCCCTAGCTTCATTTGCTTACGCACGAAAAATTAAGGTTGGATACTTTTTAACACACCTCGTATATTGTGATAAATCATTAATCTCACCAAGTCATCCGCGTCAGTCAGGCTTGGATAATTTATTCATTTATAAGCATTTTTCATATTAATATTTTTGTTATACTATATTTCTTCATTCAGCCTGTGCATTTGTGTAAAAATTTGATAAATCAATATCCAGTTCTTGGGATACACCAAAGATAGAACCATCTTTACCACACAAGTCATTTATATTAGATTAAAAATAGTCATTAAAAAATTATTTTGGTTGAGTTGAATAACACATATAGACACAAGCGGTAGGCGGATATGGGTAGTCGTCGTTGCTAGGCAACGGAGGGGTCCATAGCAACGTTTTTTTCTCACACATAACTAGGACATACCATGAACTACCATACCAGTTTCATGTATATCTGACTCATAGTCTCTGAGATATAACGAACTTCGTTTTTTATTGTTTTCGACCAGGGTTCATTCAAAGTCTATCTTTCTCCGACAGTTTTCATAGATGGCGGCTGGAAATTTTTGACAATATGGCTGAATGTACTGCCACAGTCGCTCGTGGACGATTTTGATTTTCGAAAAAATAAATTTTTTATGATTTTTCAAAAATTTCAAAGTCCGTCACCGCTGAGAGGCGTAATGCACTCCTCGAAAACAGCGTCTGCAATGTAAAACCTCTTCTGCACATGCTGACTCCTCAGAAGGTGAATTTGACACAAAAAAATGTAACAAGAACATTGTATTTAAACTTTAAAGTAAAGATTTTATTTAAAAAATATATATTATTTCTGTCAACGTCTGCGCGTATTTTTACGTTTCTCTCCGAAACGCTGCAGGAATGTGCTCATTTCCATATACTGGGGTTTCTTAATGTGACGAAGACGATGCAACTGAATTCTAAGTAGATTGGATGACAACGTGGCTTCAACAAGATTTTCAACCATCGACGGCCGCATTTATTCCCGTTCGGTCGCATCACCGAATTGCTGTCCAGTAAGTGCTGCCATCTATCCCAAAAATGAACTCGAGTAAGGGAGTACTCATTGCATCAAACACAGAACATAACACAACTGATAAGGAGATGTGTAGGGTGAGACACGAGGAGACGATGGAGATAATAAAGAAATAAAGGAAGAAACTAATAAACACGAGGAGACGACGAAGGAAATAAAAGAGGTGACGGAGACACAAATAATAAAAGAGATGACGAAAAGAACAACAGAGACGCGGGAGATAGAAGAGTAGAGGAGGAACAACAGGAAACTAAAGAAGAGCACACCCACGTGGGAGTAATAGGGGACAATGGGATGAGCGGTTGGAAGTTTCGTGATCCGGTGCGAGCAGCAGGATGGCCTCCTTAAGGAACAAAGGGAGACGCTATGCCCCTTGAAGCAGATCACGACGAGGTGAGTCTGATCAGGCCGAACGCGGTTGAGGGGATGAGTGCTGTGAACGGGTCCACGCAGAGTTTGGGGGGGGGGGGTAAGAGATCCCGGGACCCTTGAGGTAGTGCGAATCCCAGCGTGATTGTCCCGGAGCGTGTGGTGAAGTGTGTGATGGTAAAGGTAAGTACAGTGTGAGTGTCATGGCGTGCGTGAGTAAAATGGCGTGAGTGAGTGCATGCATGGGGATGGACGAACCGGTCCAGACGGGAGACGGGTATGGCGAGCCTAAGAGGCCAGTAGAGCTAATTGGTAACCATGCCGGTCCCCGCGAGACGCCGCGTACGAGGCCCCTTCGGCATTTCGCAAACGGCCCTCGCGCACGCGTCTTCGCGGAGTGACTCCGGTGCGGGAACGTCCCGCATTTCGGAAAAGACGGTCGCGGCGGACGGTTTATAATGGCGGCGAGTGTTGGGTGAATTTGGAACACGTGGGTCCCCATGCGAACGCGTGTGTGAAGCTGCACGTGCTGCATACCGCGTGTTCTGTTCGCGGAACGCGCGGAGCGGGTTTCCCGGGACGACACGCGCGTGCTAACCTGCACGGCAAGTCGCGCAGGTTCGTGCGCGGGTGACTCATCACCGGGGATCTCGCGGCATGAATGCCGGGGAAACAGCGCACGTAGTCCCGCATGGGGAATCCCGCAGAAGCGAGTGTCGGTGACATTGGCAGGATGACGTCATGGCGCACGGATCGGCCATCGGAGGGGACTTGGTATCGCCAAAGGGACGAACGGGCGAGCCGTAAACCGCCACCATGGTGATGTAGAGAAATAAAATAATAAAGCCTGCTCCAAGTACACGGCCCAACAAGGATGTGGCAAGCATCCTTGTCTAAGGGGCATAGGAGCACGAGTTAGTGGGATGGTTAGTTTAGTTAGACCGGCTTCATGGGGACATCGTTGTTCCTCATGGAGCCCATGGAATGGATTAGTTAGAGGGATTTTAGGATAGATTTAGAAATGGAAAATGGTTTTGGAGACATGGACAGACATGGAATGTGTAGTGGGGACGTAGCTTATGTGGAGCTGGTTGAACATCTCCCAAGATGAGAGCAGCAATTTTTAGTAGGATTACCTTTTCTTAATTGAATGTAGCATTTAATTGAGAAAGCCAAAGCATTTAAAATGCTCTCAGTAACTACAGTTTTTGACTGTTGGTAATCAAAGCAAGTAGGCTATCTCTTCTCTCTTTGTGCGCAAGCTGAACATCTGGCTTTTCTCGTTTGCCCTTGTACAACATTCTTTGAGCCTTGAGCTCGTAGAAGCCCGATCATAAATCAGTACTGTTTGGTATAGTTTAACAGCTGTTTCTACTTTTCACCAATAGAACAAGGTGAAATGCATTAGGAGAATAACCTTCCTGTCACCCAAGATTTTCAAAAGCTAACAATAACCAGAAACAGACCTTCCTGATAATGGAAGAAACATATATTTGCCAGTCCAAAGGGAGAAAACAGGGCTGGGGGTTTTGTTACCTAAAAAGAAATCATCTCTGAGAAAGGAAATAGAACCCGATGGAAGTTGGGTAAATCAAGAAACAGATGCCTACAAAGAGGGTGGGGGGGGGGGGGAACAAAGTATATATTATATATATATAGTAACCAAACTGCTTGCGAGCCAGAATTAGATTGAACTGACCTACTGCATGCTATGCTGTGTCTTTCTCTCCATGGCCATGTTTGTGGTGTGACAATTAAAAGCTCTTCTCTACCATGATCAGTGTGGACATTGCTAGATTTCAATCAGCGGTGGACTTGATCTCGACATTTGGCGTCATGGACAGGAAAAGACAGACAGGGGGAGGGGGAACTGCTGTCTTGGTGAGCAAAAGAGGACAGAAGCTGGCCGGCTTAAAGATAAGGTAAGAAGAACTGCCTCTTTTCTCGACCAGGGCATACAGATTTGCTGCCTCTTTGTGATCTGTCCTTATCTTAAAGAACGGGAAGAGGGAGCTTTTATACACATCAAAGAGGGGTACCCCGGGAGGTTTTAAGTGTCCGAAGGAGAGGTTGAAGGCGACGCTAGAAGGCTCCACTGAGAAACCTCTGCAGGACAGGGTCTGGAGGGGAGATTGAGGGCAACGTGGAAGGCTAACCTGAGAAATCTCGAGAGACAAGGTATTTCTGTGGGAGATTGAGGACGTGGAAGTGTGCAAGGGGTGTGAGGTTCGGGAAAGGTGTGAAAGACACCCGACCCAGCCGAGAACACCCGGGCAAAATACTGACCAGTCCAAGAATACTCTAGAAATGATCAAGGAAAAGGGACAAAGGCATTGTATGCCTGGAACAAGGCATATTGTTACATGAAGGGATAACTAGGAACAAGGATAGATATAAGGATATACGAATAAATAATCTTGCAGAATCCCAGACATCATTAAATGGTATACTTCTGTGACTAGCGAACACCTAAGGAAGGTACTGCAGAGTACCATGACTATTTTAAGGAAGAAGGGTTCAGATCATGGTAATGGAGTGTTTGGTGAAGGGGGAACATGGATATTCCATATTGTTCGTTGGCCTTATGATATTCAGGTGTTATTGTCATCATGGCTAAAAGTAATGGTGTGTGTGTGTGTGTGTGTGTGTGTGTGGCGTGTGTGTGTGTGTGTGTGTGAGAAAATTTACCAGTGACACATGGTGGTGCATGAAGTTCCCCTGGACCAACCATCTCTGAAGACCCAGAAACCCAGAAAATGAAGAACTAGTTTAAAATTTAGTCGAGACATCGTGATTGTGTATTATTAATATTTTGGGAAAATTGAAGTATAGACACTAGTGCTTTGGGATTGACAAAAACTTTTTTTTAAAAATATTACTTGTCGTTTCATAAAGAACACTCTACTACAAACTCACATTGATGAGTGTCTCGAATTGCTTGACCAATGACGGGGATGGAAGAAATATTATCTAAACATGCCTTTTGTTGGAAATATTGGGATTTTTTTAAACTTTCCTTTTACTCTGCTTGCAGTTTAATAAAATTATATCTTGTTTGTTGTCTAAAGAACACAATAGATAGCCAAATATACTCTGGCTTGCAGTTTATAAAAATTATATTCTTGTTTGTTTGTTCATAAAGAACACAATAGATAGGCAAAATATATTCTTACTTGTTGTTCATAACGAACTTAGTTAGTTAAAATATATGTATCTTTTTTTGTGTGTGAAATAATTTTGAGTGTTGTTTTTTGAAAAGTAATTTGCTTCCTCATGACTATATTCAAGTCATAATTTGTTGAATGTATCCACTATTTCACAGAGGGGTGGGGTATTGGTGGGCCGGTCAGGATGGTAGAGGGGGGCTTTTCTATGAGGCTAGAAAGTGCGGGGCGAGCTTGGACGTTATGGCCCACTTGGAGCTACTCATAAGGGTGGCCACTATAGAAAAGACTCCGTCTGCACCTTGCCGATCCATCGAGATTCCATCTCTAAAAAATTATTATGATTGTGGTGTTCCTTTTCCACTATGTTTCTCAGTAACAGAGGGGCAAATGTGAGCTGTTGAACATCTCCCAAGATGAGAGCAGCCATTTTTAGGAGGATTACCTTTTCTTACTTGAATGAAATGCATTAGAGAATAACCTTCCTGTCACCAAGATTTTCTAAACTAACAATAACCAGAAACAGACATTTGCCAGTCCAAAGGGAGAAAACAGGGCTGGGGGTTTTGTTACCTCAAAAGAAAAAGAAAAAAAGAAAATCATCTCTGAGAAAGGAAATAGAAACCCGATGGAAGTTGGGTAAATCAAGAACAGATGCCTACAAAGAGGGTGGGGGCAGAACAAAGTATATATATATATATTATATATATATATAGTAACCAAACTGCTTGCGAGCCAGAGTTAGTTGAACTGACCTACTGCATGTATGCTGTCTTTCTCTCATGGCCATGTTTGGTGTGTGACAATTAAAGCTCTCTCTCCATGTCAGAGTGGACATTGTAGATTCAATCAGCGGATGGAAACTGGATTCTCGACAGGAAATAGCTACGTAGAGTTACATGGAGACGTGCACTTAATGTAAGGGACAGACGAGGGAGCACGGTTTAGTTAGGGGGAATTTACGTTAGGGATGAGCTGTGGCAGTGTTTGTGTGAGGAAAAATTGAAATGTGTGATGAATGAGTGTGGGTCAGCGGCCCAGTATGATGAATGGAGTGAATATGGTATCATGGTGCGCTAATGCTGAGTGGGGGAGAGTGAACCCCCAGGGACCCAGGGGTCAGTTAATGTTACGTTAACTTTACAAAAAGGAGGTCGTTTTGTTGTTTGGATGTGACGAGCGAGGCACGAAACCGATTTGGAAGGGAGGCAGGAGTTCATGGACGGCTGGGAGCGTGAGACGTGTCGAAGGTGAGTATTGTTTAGGGAACCCCGGGCACCGGAGTAGTCAGCCAGAGTGGCCAGGGTCCAGAGGCGATAGGGATAGGTTCGATGGGCACGGGTGAGCCCGGGACGGGACGCGTACGCCAAATGCCACGTGGGATCGGAGGGGGGGAGCAGATGAGAGAGGCAGGCTGGGAAAGGCAACGGGCACCCGGCGTTCATAGAAGGAGGGATGGTCGGCCGTCGGAGACAGCCTGCATGGCCCGGGAAAGGTGGCATAGATAGGAGTTGGCAGAGAGGGGGCGTTCCTCAGTTGAAGCCACGTGCGTAGCCGGTCGAAAATTGTGGCAGGACACGATGAAAATTTGGGGCGGCCAAATTTATATGGACACGCCACAAGGGACGGGAATCTTGTTTTTGTAGAACGATAGTTTAAAAGTGTTCAGGCGTTAGGTTGAAAGCCCGGGGTAGTTGTAAGTGTACTAAATGAATAGGGATAAGAAGAAGATGGTACCCCTTCGCGACCGATCCGACCTTCGCTCTCCGCTAGGCCGCTAAGACCACCTGGGTTAGATTGACGCTGCTGTAGGAGGCCATTCTGGGCTTGTCGTTGGCCCCTCGGGGACGGAAGATAACGTCCTCTGCCTATTCCCTCACAAAAAGGGATTTGGGGTCTGGGAGTAGGCTGATTGGACTGACGGAGTAGGTTAGCACGGAAGAAGACGATAAAGAGGTTAGGGAAAAACATTATAAAAAGAAAAAATAAATATAAATAATAAATGAAAGGGGGCTAATTTTTTGTTTTGTCGGTATGCAAACTAAGGAGTGAGCGTTGGACAGAGACAGCACAGGCGAAGGTTGGGGAGACAAGTAGGCGTCAGGTCCGAGCCCTCTCGAGAGCGGCCGGCCCACCAGCACTCCCTCCACAACCTCTGAACGAGACCAGGCCGGCCGCTTTAACCTGGCCGGCCTGTTGTGCTGTATCGGCCTATTCCGCGTTTGCCATGCTTGCCTTGTTCGCGCTGCCTTCGCATAACCCATGCCTGCTACGCTATTTGCATATGCGCCTGTGATATCGCATCATGACCTTCACCATGTGCGCAGGACCAATGGTGCGCGGTGTTTGCAAAGACTGCCTGCGGCAGCCGAACAGTCCAGGACTGGACAGTTTGAGCGCAGCCGTGCCACCGTTCTCATGCTCCATCCAGTTCATTTGTGTTTTGCATCTTTCATCCAGTGGTCCATCCGAGTTCATTTCAAGGGAAGGAGCCAGGGACGGTGCACTGGGCAGGCCGGCTAGCCTCCCTGTTTTCTTTGCTACAAGAGAGCAAGAGACGACTGACATTGGGCCAGCCTGGCTACCCCTTGCATATGGAGCTGTGGGACGCCGACAATTATGGTGACGGGTTTAGGGTGATCTGCTCCGCAGCTGAGAGCTGAAAAAAAAGAAGGTTCAGTGACAAAAGAGGGACTGGGTTTGGCAGTCCTCAAGACGGCTGACGCGTCAGCTGCGGAGCACTCACCCTCACATAATGTGACGATTGCGATGCCTTTTCTTTCCCACAGATGCCAGGTCCTGGGCATGGTTTTAGTGTAAATAGATAGGTTAAGGTTGTAATAGTTTTAGCCCTGCCTGTTTGTCATAGCGGCCGGCAATTTTAGTTAAGTCGCTGAATGAGTCTGTCTGTTAGTTCGCAGCGCATTAGGTTATTTATTTCTGGGACATGTATAAAAAAAAAAATGTCGCACGCCTGACGCCTCTCAGGGATCCGAAGGTAAAATGTACTAGGGAGAACTTACACATGCTGGTCACACGAAATTTGACGAATTGGGACGAGTCCGTAAAAAGGGGAGGGGTAGTGTTGCGAATCTGAAGCCATGACACACAGACACCAGGTTCCTATAGCTCAGTTTATATGGTAAGTATGTGTTTTATAGATAGCTTCTCCCTTTCCTTGTCTAATGGGTAAATAAATGTAAATGCGCTGTGAATTACTTTATAGGTTTTTCCTTTATTTTTACACTTCCCCTCGCTCTGACCGGCGCATTGTCTTCGTGCGTACAACCACGAACATGGGTGGGGATTTCGCATCAACCTCGGCTCGAGAACTCCGGTCAGAATGAGAGGGGTGGGCCCTTGCCAATCGGGCCTCACCATCTCAGATCGAAGGCTCGCCAACATGAGAAGGGGTGGGCCCTTGGCCAATCAGGGACCTCCCACCTGCAGATCGAGCTCCGCCCAGAATGAGAGGGTGGGCCCCTGCCAACAGGGACCTCACCACCTCAGATCGAAGGGCGGGAGGGCGAAACGTTTCCGCCCCCGCCCGAAACAGGGGTGATAAAGACGGGGCGCTGATCCTTGGTGAGGTAAATCACATCTAGTTTTGGCATCTCGTTTGGAGAGGAACTACTTATGGTCTTGGTGGTCGCCATTGTGGTCGTCGTCTTGCTGGAGTGCTCGTCGTGCTGGTCTTGTCTCGTCTGGTCGTCGCCTCCTCCCTCCTCCTCCTCCGCGGATCGAGTCCGCTTGAAGACACATTGGTCTTCGCTCATCCTATCCCTCCAAGCTGAAAGTCACATAAAGGCTTTAGCCATCCTATCATTTGGTGGTGTGTGTTACGTGTGTGTGTGTCGTGGGCCCCGTCTGTTAAGTAGTGAACTGTGTAAGTGTTTTGCCTGTAATACGTGCACTATTAAATAATCGGTTTAACTCTGCTACCTTGCGTGCTTCCCTAGTTTCCCCATTATTGGTTCTAACTAACCCCATTGTTCATGTCTGCTTCGTTCGTGTCTATTATTCATTGACTGAGCATGCTGCGGTTGCGAAATTAGTCCGGCTGTTGCCGTTGTAAGGGAGATTCGGGACAGACGATCCCAGCGCTTAAACTGCTCGGATCGCACACGGGTTCGAGCGCGAATACGGCTCGGCTCGTACGGGAGCCGTCGAGGGTGTGGAAGACTCGGAGATCGCCAACGGGTCTCAGGTATTTTGAGATTTGGCAAATAACCCTGCACCACGGGCCGATATTGACGCTTCATCACGGTCCGAAAGGGACCCGTACTTCGTCGGACTTTTTTCCGAAGAAGTACGATCTGAATTCCTGCGATCGGTCGAGCCTGACTCCGCAGCTCATCTTAGTGGGTCGTGCTCGGGCCGCGCGCGCCCCGCAACATATTACGTCTGAATCAAAAACAAAAGGTTCTGTAAAAATTAACAGTGACATAAGATTGTGAGAACAAATTATTTTGGTCAATTTCACTTATTTTTTCGAGAAAATTGTGGTTATTTGAAAAAAACGTGCAAGGGTGCCAATGTTTTTTCCCCACGACTGTAGAATACAAATATTTTAGATATTGAGCAGTAAAATCTGTTCAGCAATTTCAGAATGAAGACATTCAATGGTGAGAAGGCCAGATACAACAGGTCAGGTTCAAGATACTGGGAGCATGCCCAAAGCCCACATCACTCTGCGTCCACTTTCTGGCCGGTATTCAGGGGCCTCCATCTGCATCTCCCAGGCAATGCTGGCACATCCTCATTATCCTTGAGACGCGCGATCAAACGCTGCTTGAAACCATGAGGTAGCGTGGTCGGGCCCATTGGCCTCTCCCACTCACGAGACTCCTCGTGAAGAGAATCTGGTGAGCAGGATCAGCAATCAGGAAAATGAGCACATTTTCCATACCCGCAGCTGATGCTACGGACTAAAGCAGGTAACAAATTCATTTGAGTCTCTCTCAGTTCAACCGCCTCGTTGGACACAAAGTCTGACAGCAATAGCCACGATTCTCCGAGAGAACCTGGTACCAAAGGAATCAAGTCTCCATCTCAGATCCTGGTCAGAGTCCACGTCTACATCCGTAGAACAAACACCGGAAGCACCAATGACTTGAAGACTCAGACTTTCGTCCTGCACAGGTACGGACAGAGCCACACCCCATGATCGTGAATCTATGACTCCCCAGGCCCAACCAGATGTCTATTGACCTCTGGCTCACAGCAGCAGAGACATGAAATATCACTGCCAAGGTAAAGTAATTTCTCCGTGACCTCACATCCTCACCACAAACAGGTACAGACAAGACAGCAGCATCCAAGATGTCAATGAAAGCCTGGATCTTAGTTTTTGACCCAGGAAACCCATAATTCCAGCGGCCTCCGACTCCTCATTCGCACTGAAGTCCAAAAAAAGCATATCCTGAGTCCTTCCGCAAAGACGACTGCATCATCTGCAAATCAAGGACAGAGATCTTGAATTCCAAATGGATGCACGGCAGCTTATTCTCTGACACCTCCCCAGAATCCAGTCCATACAAGTGTGAAAAGTGTGGGGGCCAGTACACATCATGACAAAACTCCATACCGAAGTGGAATAGTCGGAGATGGTATCACCACATCTCACAGCACTCTCACGTACCAGAGCACAGTTAGACATCAGATTCATCAGTATGCGTGGTACCCCCACAAAGGCAAGAATCCTCAGAGGGCAATCCAGATTCACTGAATCAATGCTTTGCAGAGATCAACACGGCTGCAGCAGCCCCTGCGAAACTTCTCGTCTGCGTTCGGTAAGAACCCGAAGGGCAAGGATATTCAGTCAATCGTTGAGCTTCTTTGGTGCAAAGCCTGACTGCTCTCTGTGCTGGTGCTGGTGCAGAGTAGCGAACCCTATAAATAATAATCCGTGCAAAAACTTGCCCAGCACTGAGAGCAGCCTTCACCCCTCGGAGTTGTTGGCATTCCTGACGATCACCCTTCCTTTCGAGAGGGAAACAAGGCACTCTTCCAATCAGTTGGGATGATGCCTGTACTCCCAGGCAGAGCACATCAACTGCAGGCAACACATGAGTGCAAGCATACCACCGCTGTGACGTTCAGCATGGATGCCACAAATCAGGATCTTTTACACCCATTTCAACCGGTTTTCACAAACGAAGGTGGAGCACAGTTGATTGGAGGGTCAGCCATAGGGAGAGTAACCCTTGACATCCCAACTCAACCGAGTTTGGTGATCAAGCTTGGTAACAGCCACTCAAAAGTAACCGCCCAAATGGGCCTTCACTTCAGACTCCACTGTCAATAGCCACACCCTCCGCTCTAACTGCCACTAACAACCGAGGGACGGGCTTGTAGTACTGCAGCATAGCACCAATTGTTCGACTTTTTCATAAAACCCAAAATTTGGTGCATATGTTTGACTAATGTATTCGAACATTCTGGATATGGCAGCCTCTCCGAGATTTTGGCCTTGGTCCAAAATGGCCGCCATTCTATCTTTAACAACATGGGATATGTCCATTTTATTCTCTTTGTAGGTTTACCATGATCTACAATGAGTTCAAGGCAGGCCACTTCACAGTGCAAAAGACCAAGGGGCATTCTCAGCTAATTCCTCTTGACAAGCGCATGAACAAAACAATGCCCGTGTCAAGGGACGGCAGTTGCGTTGGCCTGACGAAATCCCAGTGCTCTGAGGCGCTGGATGGTCGCCGGACCCGAGGTGGCCAGAGTGAATCCATGGAGTTTGGAGGAGGCGAACATGCCATCAAATGCCAATGAGGAGACACGTCACCATAG
>CM068968.1:4828387-4841604 GCA_035128595.1 Eptatretus atami
GTCTGACCTCCTCAGACAATTCGCTGGTATTCTTTCTTTTCTCCATGCTCTTTGTGGTACACACATTGACACAAAACAGCAGAATGACTGCTTTTATCGATTCAAACTGGTTGAGTGAGTGATTTTTATATTGCAGGCACCTGCAACTCACCATAGGTGAGTTAAATTCCAAAGTAAAGGAGAATCACTTGCTTGAAATCTAATTATGTACAAACACAACTTCTAAAAGGTGCCAATAATATTATCCAGGCCATTTTAGGATTTCTTGTGTGGAATAAGCAAAGACTTGTAATTTTTTCAGATTTTTTTGTTTTGTTCTACTGCAAACAAACAAATATGTTGTTGAGACAAAATATTTTGAATTTCAATATTTCTGGACGAAATGGTGTATTATTTTTAAAAAGTGCAAGGTGGCAACATTTTTGGCCACGACTGTGCTATCACTGCAAGCCGGCCACAGCCATTATAATTGGAGTGCTTGCTTGAGTGCTTAGGCCGCTTGCCGAGTGGCCCTACCAGTCGACTGTTGGCAGTTTGTGTCCTGAGAGGGATGTCCAATCGACAGTTGGCTCCAAGGTAGAGGGACATGTATGGACAACTTTACATCTGTAATTTAGGGACTCTCCGCAAGTGTGTGTGTGTGTGTGTGTGTGTGTGTGTGTATGCCTGATGTTTGGTTACGGTGCCCGTAGTAGCAAAGTTTCATCCGTACTTTAGTGTTTTAACTTTAACTTCAGCAGTGAATGAGTGATCATGTTTTCCTTTGTCCTCGTAACTGTTTTCTAAAGCAATTGGTTGTTTTATATGACTCGGTGGTGCTTTACAAAGGTTATATGGTTTAATTTGTGATTTCAAAGCAAAATACATTCGATACACCCGATTTCCCTGAGCCTTTCACCATATTAACATGCGTTTTCTCAATTACACAGACAAATTTTTTCACCTGTCACATGATGATTGTGTGTGTGTGTGTGTGTGTGTGTGTGTGTGTGTGTGTGTGTGTGTTCATAAAGCATAACATATTCTCTGATAACCTCCTGACCCCTACCACTCCCCCCCCCACCTCTCTTTTGTCCCATCATTGCTTTACCCCCTCCTAATACAGTGAAGCATCCTCCATATATCTATCTATCTATATATTCTTCTCCTCTCTCTCTCTCTCTCTCTCTCTCTCTCTCTTTCTCTCTCTCTCTCTCTCTCTCAGCAATCTGGCTGGTGGTTATTCCAGAGGGTTGTTATCTCTGAACATGTCCGGAAGATGGTTATCTCTGCATGTATCCGAATGGTGGTTGTGTCCGGATGGGATATCTCCATATGTGTCTGTACAGTGATTATTTCTTAAAGGTGATTATCTCTGGAAGTATCCAGATGGACCCTCCCCTCATGCTGCATCTCCACCCCTGCCATCACACTTCTTTCCCCTCCCTTCACACTGTCTTCCTTTCCCCCACCTATTCCCTGATGTGCGACCATCTTTGAAGCGGTTGTACACTCTTTTATCTGTTGGTGCCCATTGCTTCGTTCCGCGAAGGCCTGTTGAATCTTGCGGATCGTTTCCACTTGGGAATCGCCAAGCTTTACACAAAATTTGATGCAGTAGCGTTGCTCAAGTTTTTCCGTCATTTTTGTCAAAAACTAAAATCTGACGGCGCTCACTTACACTTCCTCACTCATCGACGGTCCTGTCGGCGACTGATAGCTTCTGCAGGCGGGAAAATATTTCACGCATACGAATTAAGGATCGCTTAACATACGTGCACCAAACCACGCCTCCCTAGCTTCATTTGCTTACGCACGAAAAATTAAGGTTGGATACTTTTTAACACACCTCGTATATTGTGATAAATCATTAATCTCACCAAGTCATCCGCGTCAGTCAGGCTTGGATAATTTATTCATTTATAAGCATTTTTCATATTAATATTTTTGTTATACTATATTTCTTCATTCAGCCTGTGCATTTGTGTAAAAATTTGATAAATCAATATCAGTTCTTGGGATACACCAAAGATAGAACCATCTTTACCACACAAGTCATTTATATTAGATTAAAATAGTCATTAAAAAAATTATTTTGGTTGAGTTGAATAACACATATAGACACAAGCGGTAGGCGGATATGGGTAGTCGTCGTTGCTAGGCAACGGAGGGGTCCATAGCAACGTTTTTTTCTCACACATAACTAGGACATACCATGAACTACCATACCAGTTTCATGTATATCTGACTCATAGTCTCTGAGATATAACGAACTTCGTTTTTTATTGTTTTCGACCAGGGTTCATTCAAAGTCTATCTTTCTCCGACAGTTTTCATAGGATAGGCCGGCTGGAAATTTTTGACAATATGGCTGAATGTACTGCCACAGTCGCTCGTGGACGATTTTTGATTTTCGAAAAAATAAATTTTTTATGATTTTTCAAAAATTTCAAAGTCCGTCACCGCTGAGAGGCGTAATGCCACTCCTCGAAAACAGCGTCTGCAATGTAAAACCCTCTTCTGCACATGCTGACTCCTCAGAAGGTGAATTTGACACAAAAAAATGTAACAAGAAACATTGTATTTAAACTTTAAAGTAAAGATTTATTTAAAAAATATATATTATTTCTGTCAACGTCTGCGCGTAATTTTACGTTTCTCTCCGAAACCGCTGGCAGGAATGTGCTCATTTCCCATATACTGGGGTTTCTTAATGTGACGAAGACGATGCACTGAATTTCTAAGCTAGAATTGGATGACAACGTGGCTTCAACAAGATTTTCAACCATCGACGGCCGCATTTATTCCCGTTCGGTCGCCATCACCGAATTGCTGTCCAGTAAGTGCTGCCATCTATCCCAAAAATGAATCGAGTAAGGGAGTACTCATTGCATCAAACACAGAACATAACACAACTGATAAGGAGATGTGTAGGGTGAGACACGAGGAGACGATGGAGATAATAAAGAAATAAAGGAAGAAACTAATAAACAACGAGGAGACGACGAAGGAAATAAAAAGAGGTGACGGAGAACACAAATAATAAGAGATGACGAAAAGAACAACAGAGACGCGGGAGATAGAAGGGTAGAGGAGGAACAACAGGAAACTAAAGAAGAGCACACCCACGTGGGAGTAATAGGGGACAATGGGGATGAGCGGTTTGGAATGTTTCGTGATCCGGTGCGAGCAGCAGGATGGCCTCCTTAAGGAACAAAGGGAGACGCTATGCCCCTTGAAGCAGATCACGACGAGGTGAGTCTGATCAGGCCGAACGCGGTTGAGGGGATGAGTGCTGTGAACGGGTCCACGCAGAGTTTGGGGGGGGGGGGTAAGAGATCCCGGGACCCCTTGAGTAGTGCGAATCCCCAGCGTGATTGTCCGGAGCGTGTGGTGAAGTGTGTGGTGGTAAAGGTAAGTACAGTGTGAGTGTCATGGCGTGCGTGAGTAAAATGGCGTGAGTGAGTGCATGCATGGGGATGGACGAACCGGTCCAGACGGGAGACGGGTATGGCGAGCCTAAGAGGCCAGTAGAGCTAATTGGTAACCATGCCGGTCCCCGCGAGACGCCGCGTACGAGGCCCCTTCGGCATTTCGCAAACGGCCCTCGCGCACGCGTCTTCGCGGAGTGACTCCGGTGCGGGAACGTCCCGCATTTCGGAAAAGACGGTCGCGGCGGACGGTTTATAATGGCGGCGAGTGTTGGGTGAATTTGGAACACGTGGGTCCCCATGCGAACGCGTGTGTGAAGCTGCACGTGCTGCATACCGCGTGTTCTGTTCGCGGAACGCGCGGAGCGGGTTTCCCGGGACGACACGCGCGTGCTAACCTGCACGGCAAGTCGCGCAGGTTCGTGCGCGGGTGACTCATCACCGGGGATCTCGCGGCATGAATGCCGGGGAAACAGCGCACGTAGTCCCGCATGGGGAATCCGCAGAAGCGAGTGTCGGTGACATTGGCAGGATGACGTCATGGCGCACGGATCGGCCATCGGAGGGGACTTGGTATCGCCAAAGGGACGAACGGGCGAGCCGTAAACCGCCACCATGGTGATGTAGAGAAATAAAATAATAAAGCCTGCTCCAAGTACACGGCCCAACAAGGATGTGGCAAGCATCCTTGTCTAAGGGGCATAGGAGCACGAGTTAGTGGGATGGTTAGTTTAGTTAGACCGGCTTCATGGGGACATCGTTGTTCCTCATGGAGCCCATGGAATGGATTAGTTAGAGGGATTTTAGGATAGATTTAGAAATGGAAAATGGTTTTGGAGACATGGACAGACATGGAATGTGTAGTGGGGACGTAGCTTATGTGGAGCTGTTGAACATCTCCCAAGATGAGAGCAGCAATTTTTAGTAGGATTACCTTTTCTTAATTGAATGTAGCATTTAATTGAGAAAGCCAAAGCATTTAAAATGCTCTCAGTAACTACAGTTTTTGACTGTTGGTAATCAAAGCAAGTAGGCTATCTCTCTCTCTTGTCGCGCAAGCTGAACATCTGGCTTTTCTCGTTTGCCCTTGTACAACATTCTTTGAGCCTTGAGCTCGTAGAAGCCCGATCATAATCAGTACTGTTTGGTATAGTTTAACAGCTGTTTCTACTTTTCACCAATAGAACAAGGTGAAATGCATTAGGAGAATAACCTTCCTGTCACCCAAGATTTTCAAAAGCTAACAATAACCAGAAACAGACCTTCCTGATAATGGAAGAAACATATATTTCCAGTCCAAAGGGAGAAAACAGGGCTGGGGGTTTTGTTACCTAAAAAGAAATCATCTCTGAGAAAGGAAATAGAACCCGATGGAAGTTGGGTAAATCAAGAAACAGATGCCTACAAAGAGGGTGGGGGGGGGGGGGAACAAAGTATATATATATATATATATAGTAACCAAACTGCTTGCGAGCCAGAATTAGATTGAACTGCCTACTGCATGCTATGCTGTGTCTTTCTCTCCATGGCCATGTTTGTGGTGTGACAATTAAAAGCTCTTCTCTACCATGATCAGTGTGGACATTGCTAGATTTCAATCAGCGGTGGACTTGATCTCGACATTTGGCGTCATGGACAGGATAAAGACAGACAGGGGGAGGGGGAACTGCTGTCTTGGTGAGACAAAAGAGGACAGAAGCTGGCCGGCTTAAAGATAAGGTAAGAAGAACTGCCTCTTTTCTCGACCAGGGCATACAGATTTGCTGCCTCTTTGTGATCTGTCCTTATCTTAAAGAACGGGAAGAGGGAGCTTTTATACACATCAAAGAGGGGTACCCCGGGAGGTTTTAAGTGTCCGAAGGAGAGGTTGAAGGCGACGCTAGAAGGCTCCACTGAGAAACCTCTGCAGGACAGGGTCTGGAGGGGAGATTGAGGGCAAACGTGGAAGGCTAACCTGAGAAATCTCGAGAGACAAGGTATTTCTGTGGGAGATTGAGGACGTGGAAGTGTGCAAGGGGTGTGAGGGTTCGGGAAAGGTGTGAAAGACACCCGACCCAGCCCGAGAACACCCGGGCAAAATACTGACCAGTCCAAGAATACTTCTAGAAATGATCAAGGAAAGGGACAAAGGCATTGT
The DNA here is from genome assembly GCA_035128595.1 of Eptatretus atami. Taxonomy (NCBI): domain Eukaryota; kingdom Metazoa; phylum Chordata; class Myxini; order Myxiniformes; family Myxinidae; genus Eptatretus; species Eptatretus atami. Next base: position 4,833,935 of record CM068968.1, read on the forward strand.
ATGCCTGGAACAAGGCATATTGTTACATGAAGGATAACTAGGAACAAGGATAGATATAAGGATTACGAATAAATAATCTTGCAGAATCCCAGACATCATTAAATGGTATACTTCTGTGAACTAGCGGAACACCTAAGGAAGGTAGCTGCAGAGTACCATGACTATTTTAAGGAAGAAGGTTCAGATCATGGGTAATGGAAGTGTTTGGTGAAGGGGGAACATGGATATTCCATATTGTTCGTTGGCCTTATGATATTCAGGTGTTATTGTCATCATGGCATAAAAGTAATGGTGTGTGTGTGTGTGTGTGTGTGTGTGTGCGTGTGTGTGTGGGTGTGTGTGTGAGAAAATTTACCAGTGACACAATGGTGGTGCATGAAGTTCCCCTGGACCAACCATCTCTGAAGACCCAGAAACCCAGAAAATGAAGAACTAGTTTAAAATTTAGTCGAGAACATCGTGATTGTGTATTATTAATATTTTGGGAAAATTGAAGTATAGACACTAGTGCTTTGGGATTGACAAAAACTTTTTTTTTAAAAATAATTCTGTCGTTCATAAAGAACACTCTACTACAAACTCACATTGATGAGTGTCTCGAATTGCTTGACCAATGACGGGGATGGAAGAAATATTATCTAAACATGCTTTTGTTGGAAATATTGGGATTTTTTTTAAACTTTCCTTTTACTCTGGCTTGCAGTTTATAAAATTATATTTGTTTGTTGTCTAAAGAACACAATGATAGCCAAATATACTCTGGCTTGCAGTTTATAAAAATTATATTCTTGTTTGTTTGTTCATAAAGAACACAATAGATAGCCAAAATATATTCTTACTTGTTGTTCATAACGAACTTAGTTAGTTAAAATATATGTATCTTTTTTTGTGTGTGAAATAATTTTTGAGTGTTGTTTTTTGAAAAGTAATTTGCTTCCTCATGACTATATTCAAGTCATAATTTGTGAATGTATCCACTATTTCACAGAGGGGTGGGGTATTGGTGGGCCGGTCAGGATGGTAGAGGGGGGCTTTTCTATGAGGCTAGAAAGTGCGGGGCGGAGCTTGGACGTTATGGCCCACTTGGAGCTACTCATAAGGGTGGCCACTATAGAAAAGATCCGTCTGCACCTTGCCGATCCATCGAGATTCCATCTCTAAAAAATTATTATGATTGTGGTGTTCCTTTCACTATGTTTCTCAGTAACAGAGGGGCAAATGTGAGCTGTTGAACATCTCCCAAGATGAGAGCAGCCATTTTTAGGAGGATTACCTTTTCTTACTTGAATGAAATGCATTAGAGAATAACCTTCCTGTCACCCAAGATTTTCTAAACTAACAATAACCAGAAACAGACATTTGCCAGTCCAAAGGGAAAAACAGGCTGGGGGTTTTGTTACCTCAAAAGAAAAAGAAAAAAAGAAAATCATCTCTGAGAAAGGAAATAGAAACCCGATGGAAGTTGGGTAAATCAAGAACAGATGCCTACAAAGAGGGTGGGGGCAGAACAAAGTATATATATATATATTATATATATATATAGTAACCAAACTGCTTGCGAGCCAGAGTTAGTTGAACTGACCTACTGCATGTATGCTGTCTTTCTCTCATGGCCATGTTTGGTGTGTGACAATTAAAGCTCTCTCTACCTATATCAGAGTGGACATCTGTAGATTTCAATCAGGCGGTGGAAACTGGATCTCGACAGGGACATAGCTACGTAGAGTTATGGAACAGGTGCACTTAATGTAGGACGACGAGGGAGCACGGTTATTAGGGAATTTACGTTAGGGAAATGGCGTGTGGAGTGTTGTGTGAGGAAAATTGAAATGTGGTGATGAATGAGTGTGGGTTCAGCGGCCCATAAGTGATGAATGGAGTGAATAGGTATCATGGTGCGCTAATGACTGAGTGGGGGGAGAGTGAAACCCCCAAGGGACCCGGGGTCAGTTTAATGTTACGTTAACTTACAAAAGGAGGTCGTTTTGGTTGTTGTGGTGTGACGAGCAGGCACGAAACCAGATTTGGAGGGGTGGCAGGAGTTCATGGACCGGCTGGGAGCGTGGGCGTGTCGAAAAGGTGAGTATTGTTTAGAGGAACCCCGGCACCGGACCCAGTCAGCCAGAGTTGGCCAGGGTCCAGAGGCATACGCGGATGGTGTCGGAGGGCACGGGTGACCCGCGGAACGGGACGCGTAGCGCCAAATCCACAGTGGGCATCGGAGGGGGGAAAGCAATGGAAAGACAGTGGGAAGGCAACGGCACCCGGCAGTTCATAGATGGGGAGATGGTCGGCCGTCGGGAGACAGACCTGCATGCCCGGGAGGTGCATAGATAGGAGTCTGCAGAAGGGGGCGTTCCTGCAGTTGAGCCACGTGCGTAGCCGATCGAAATTGTGCAAGGACACGAGTGAAAATTGGGGCAAGGCCCCAATTTAGATGGACACGCAGCAAGGCGACGGGAATCTTGTTTTTGTAGAACGATAGGTTTAAAAGTGTCAGGCGTTAGTTGAAAAGCCCGGGGTAGTGTGTAAGGTGGTACTAAATGAAATAGGGATGAGGATAGAAATGGTACCCTTCGCGACCGCGATCCGGGCCTTCGCTCTCCGCTAGGCCGCTAAGACCACCCTGGGTAGTAGAGCTGCGACTCTGTAGAGGCCATTCTGAGGCTTTCGTTGGCCCTCGGGGACAGGAGATAACGTCTCTCCTATTCCCTCGCAAAAAGATGTTATGGGGTCTGGGAGATAGGCTGATTGACTAGGAGGTAGGTTAGACACGAGGAAGAAGACGATAAAGGAGGTTGGGAAAAACAATATAAAAAGAAAAATAAATAATAATAATAAATGAAAGAGGGGCTAAATTTTTTTGTTTTTGGTTGCAAACTAAGGGAGTGGCGTATGGACAGAGACAGCAAAGGCAGAAGGTGGGGAGACAAGTAGGGGTCAGGTCCGAGCCCTGCTCAGAGAGCGGCGCGGCACCACCGCACTCCACTGCCAGCAAACCTCACTGACACGAGACCAGGGACCGGCCCTTTAGCCTGGCCGAGCCTGTTGTGCTTGTATCGGCCTATTCCGCGGTTTGCCATGCATGCGCTTGTTCGCCTGGCCTCCGCATACCCATGCCTGCTACCTATTCTTGCATATGCCCCTGGTGTTCGCATCATGCCTCACCATGTGCGCCAGGCACCAACTGGTGCAGACGAGGGTGTTTTGCAAAGACTGCCCTGCGGGCGCCGAACAGTCAGGACTGGCATTGAGCCGCCGTGCCACCGTTCTCATGCTCCATCCAGTTCATTTTGTTTTGCACTTTCCATCCAGTTCCATCCGAGTTTCATTTCAGGGAGGAGCCAGGGACGGGTGCCTGGGGCAGGCGGGCTACCTCCCTGTTTCTTGCACAAGGGAGAGCAAGAGAGATCTGCATTGGGCCAGCCTGGCTACCCCCTTGCATATGGGAGCTGTGGGACGCACGAAATTATGGCATGACGGGTTTAGGGTGATCTGCCTGCCAGCAGCTGAAGACTGAAAAAAAAAGAAGGTTCAGTGACAAAGAGAGGGACCTTTTGAGCAGGTCCTCAAGACGGGCTGACGCGTCAGCTGCGGAGCACTCACCCCCATGAATGTTGACATTGCGATGGCCGTTTTCTTTCCCCACAGATGCCAGTCTTGGGCACATGGTTTTAGTGTAAATAGATAAGTTAACGGTTGTGAAATAGTTCTTAGCCCACTGCCTGTTTGTCATAGCGGCCGGCAATTTTAGTTAAGTCGCTGAATGAGTCTGTCTGTTAGTTCGCAGCGCATTAGGTTATTTATTTCTGGGACATGTATAAAAAAAAAAATGTCGCACGCCTGACGCCTCTCAGGGATCCGAAGGTAAAATGTACTAGGGAGAACTTACACATGCTGGTCACACGAAATTTGACGAATTGGGACGAGTCCGTAAAAAGGGGAGGGGTAGTGTTGCGAATCTGAAGCCATGACACACAGACACCAGGTTCCTATAGCTCAGTTTATATGGTAAGTATGTGTTTTATAGATAGCTTCTCCCTTTCCTTGTCTAATGGGTAAATAAATGTAAATGCGCTGTGAATTACTTTATAGGTTTTTCCTTTATTTTTACACTTCCCCTCGCTCTGACCGGCGCATTGTCTTCGTGCGTACAACCACGAACATGGGTGGGGATTTCGCATCAACCTCGGCTCGAGAACTCCGGTCAGAATGAGAGGGGTGGGCCCTTGCCAATCGGGCCTCACCATCTCAGATCGAAGGCTCGCCAACATGAGAAGGGGTGGGCCCTTGGCCAATCAGGGACCTCCCACCTGCAGATCGAGCTCCGCCCAGAATGAGAGGGTGGGCCCCTGCCAACAGGGACCTCACCACCTCAGATCGAAGGGCGGGAGGGCGAAACGTTTCCGCCCCCGCCCGAAACAGGGGTGATAAAGACGGGGCGCTGATCCTTGGTGAGGTAAATCACATCTAGTTTTGGCATCTCGTTTGGAGAGGAACTACTTATGGTCTTGGTGGTCGCCATTGTGGTCGTCGTCTTGCTGGAGTGCTCGTCGTGCTGGTCTTGTCTCGTCTGGTCGTCGCCTCCTCCCTCCTCCTCCTCCGCGGATCGAGTCCGCTTGAAGACACATTGGTCTTCGCTCATCCTATCCCTCCAAGCTGAAAGTCACATAAAGGCTTTAGCCATCCTATCATTTGGTGGTGTGTGTTACGTGTGTGTGTGTCGTGGGCCCCGTCTGTTAAGTAGTGAACTGTGTAAGTGTTTTGCCTGTAATACGTGCACTATTAAATAATCGGTTTAACTCTGCTACCTTGCGTGCTTCCCTAGTTTCCCCATTATTGGTTCTAACTAACCCCATTGTTCATGTCTGCTTCGTTCGTGTCTATTATTCATTGACTGAGCATGCTGCGGTTGCGAAATTAGTCCGGCTGTTGCCGTTGTAAGGGAGATTCGGGACAGACGATCCCAGCGCTTAAACTGCTCGGATCGCACACGGGTTCGAGCGCGAATACGGCTCGGCTCGTACGGGAGCCGTCGAGGGTGTGGAAGACTCGGAGATCGCCAACGGGTCTCAGGTATTTTGAGATTTGGCAAATAACCCTGCACCACGGGCCGATATTGACGCTTCATCACGGTCCGAAAGGGACCCGTACTTCGTCGGACTTTTTTCCGAAGAAGTACGATCTGAATTCCTGCGATCGGTCGAGCCTGACTCCGCAGCTCATCTTAGTGGGTCGTGCTCGGGCCGCGCGCGCCCCGCAACATATTACGTCTGAATCAAAAACAAAAGGTTCTGTAAAAATTAACAGTGACATAAGATTGTGAGAACAAATTATTTTGGTCAATTTCACTTATTTTTTCGAGAAAATTGTGGTTATTTGAAAAAAACGTGCAAGGGTGCCAATGTTTTTTCCCCACGACTGTAGAATACAAATATTTTAGATATTGAGCAGTAAAATCTGTTCAGCAATTTCAGAATGAAGACATTCAATGGTGAGAAGGCCAGATACAACAGGTCAGGTTCAAGATACTGGGAGCATGCCCAAAGCCCACATCACTCTGCGTCCACTTTCTGGCCGGTATTCAGGGGCCTCCATCTGCATCTCCCAGGCAATGCTGGCACATCCTCATTATCCTTGAGACGCGCGATCAAACGCTGCTTGAAACCATGAGGTAGCGTGGTCGGGCCCATTGGCCTCTCCCACTCACGAGACTCCTCGTGAAGAGAATCTGGTGAGCAGGATCAGCAATCAGGAAAATGAGCACATTTTCCATACCCGCAGCTGATGCTACGGACTAAAGCAGGTAACAAATTCATTTGAGTCTCTCTCAGTTCAACCGCCTCGTTGGACACAAAGTCTGACAGCAATAGCCACGATTCTCCGAGAGAACCTGGTACCAAAGGAATCAAGTCTCCATCTCAGATCCTGGTCAGAGTCCACGTCTACATCCGTAGAACAAACACCGGAAGCACCAATGACTTGAAGACTCAGACTTTCGTCCTGCACAGGTACGGACAGAGCCACACCCCATGATCGTGAATCTATGACTCCCCAGGCCCAACCAGATGTCTATTGACCTCTGGCTCACAGCAGCAGAGACATGAAATATCACTGCCAAGGTAAAGTAATTTCTCCGTGACCTCACATCCTCACCACAAACAGGTACAGACAAGACAGCAGCATCCAAGATGTCAATGAAAGCCTGGATCTTAGTTTTTGACCCAGGAAACCCATAATTCCAGCGGCCTCCGACTCCTCATTCGCACTGAAGTCCAAAAAAAGCATATCCTGAGTCCTTCCGCAAAGACGACTGCATCATCTGCAAATCAAGGACAGAGATCTTGAATTCCAAATGGATGCACGGCAGCTTATTCTCTGACACCTCCCCAGAATCCAGTCCATACAAGTGTGAAAAGTGTGGGGGCCAGTACACATCATGACAAAACTCCATACCGAAGTGGAATAGTCGGAGATGGTATCACCACATCTCACAGCACTCTCACGTACCAGAGCACAGTTAGACATCAGATTCATCAGTATGCGTGGTACCCCCACAAAGGCAAGAATCCTCAGAGGGCAATCCAGATTCACTGAATCAATGCTTTGCAGAGATCAACACGGCTGCAGCAGCCCCTGCGAAACTTCTCGTCTGCGTTCGGTAAGAACCCGAAGGGCAAGGATATTCAGTCAATCGTTGAGCTTCTTTGGTGCAAAGCCTGACTGCTCTCTGTGCTGGTGCTGGTGCAGAGTAGCGAACCCTATAAATAATAATCCGTGCAAAAACTTGCCCAGCACTGAGAGCAGCCTTCACCCCTCGGAGTTGTTGGCATTCCTGACGATCACCCTTCCTTTCGAGAGGGAAACAAGGCACTCTTCCAATCAGTTGGGATGATGCCTGTACTCCCAGGCAGAGCACATCAACTGCAGGCAACACATGAGTGCAAGCATACCACCGCTGTGACGTTCAGCATGGATGCCACAAATCAGGATCTTTTACACCCATTTCAACCGGTTTTCACAAACGAAGGTGGAGCACAGTTGATTGGAGGGTCAGCCATAGGGAGAGTAACCCTTGACATCCCAACTCAACCGAGTTTGGTGATCAAGCTTGGTAACAGCCACTCAAAAGTAACCGCCCAAATGGGCCTTCACTTCAGACTCCACTGTCAATAGCCACACCCTCCGCTCTAACTGCCACTAACAACCGAGGGACGGGCTTGTAGTACTGCAGCATAGCACCAATTGTTCGACTTTTTCATAAAACCCAAAATTTGGTGCATATGTTTGACTAATGTATTCGAACATTCTGGATATGGCAGCCTCTCCGAGATTTTGGCCTTGGTCCAAAATGGCCGCCATTCTATCTTTAACAACATGGGATATGTCCATTTTATTCTCTTTGTAGGTTTACCATGATCTACAATGAGTTCAAGGCAGGCCACTTCACAGTGCAAAAGACCAAGGGGCATTCTCAGCTAATTCCTCTTGACAAGCGCATGAACAAAACAATGCCCGTGTCAAGGGACGGCAGTTGCGTTGGCCTGACGAAATCCCAGTGCTCTGAGGCGCTGGATGGTCGCCGGACCCGAGGTGGCCAGAGTGAATCCATGGAGTTTGGAGGAGGCGAACATGCCATCAAATGCCAATGAGGAGACACGTCACCATAG
>CM068968.1:4847788-4860463 GCA_035128595.1 Eptatretus atami
ATCCTTAGAAAGAATAAAAAGACTTCACATCACCCACCAGTATTCTTGTATGGATGTGCCAGGAGATGATAAATGGGGTTTCTGGGACACCCATTCAAATGAATGGGGGAAAGGGAAAAACTTTCTGACTCAAGCCCCAAAAGCCCAAAATAGGAGACTGATTTTCTCCCCACCTATCCCCTTCCTCCCATACAAGCAAATGTAAAATTGAGACTATGAAAGATTGAGACTTACTGATTAAAGCACTTATTCCCCCCAACATAATCACAGTTAGGCCATGGGCCAGATATGGCCAACGTGCACCCCCCCCTCCACCTCCAGCAAACTATGTTTTTTCTGAATCCCCTGGATATACTGAACATGAATATGAATGTTAACTTGAAAATTTTGGGAGCACTACTGTTTTGACTTTTGAATAGGGGTACCCTAAAATTATTCTTTTATCGATTTTCGTCGAATTCAATTTATGGATGGAATCAAAATGGCATGCAGAAGGCCAAATCATATCCAATATACATGTATGATGCATCAAATTGAAGATAATTGCATTATGATCATCTGTATATGACTAACAGTGTTGTACATTAAATCTAAATGAAATTATATACATTTGAATATATATTCCCTATCTTTCCGAATAAACACAAAATCAACACTCCGTATTCCTCAATGAATATATTTACATTATATGAATTTTATTGCAGGTGCAGACTATTCAATGATAGTGAGAACGGTATTAATTACCTTTTATTTTTCGAAAATATCAAGCAACTATTATGAAATTATACAACGTTATCACAATAAGCATCAAAACGGGTATTCAGACAAATAATGTTTTCAATCAACCACATTTTGATGAATACACATTTGTGGTCACTTTTATGGAACATTACTTGACAAATATTACAATGATTACAGAGAATTAGTTTATATACACACAAAATATTATTTAATAGTATAGTTTGAAAGCAACCAAAAAATTCAAGATGGCCACCATCAGCATCACCAAACTACAAGATATTCCATTGCACATTAAACATTTACAGTCTATATCTCCATAATCCGGATCATGTCAGTTACCTATAATACAAGAATATTTTTATGTGCAGTATTTCATTATCCTTCATATTTCTTCCCATATACATCCATCATATTTCCAAACATACATCTACAACTTACAGTGCCAATGCAACTGCAGAAAGCATACGTTTCAGAGTGAATAAAAATAGTGTTTATATTTGCATTATATCTGCATCATATTGAATATAATATTCACGGAACTAAATAACATAACCAAATCTCAAACATGGTAAGTATTTAAATACAAACATATATTCTAAACAATCAAACAGAAGTATACTCCAATAGAAATGAATGTTCCTGTCGTTAACGTGAATTGCAACTAATCCTACTCATTGTCAGACTCTGAGCTGTTCTCCATTAAGATAGTCCGATGCGTCTGGAATGCCCGAGTCCAAATCATTGATGTTCGCTGAATCTTCAGCGATGTCTGCCAACTGCTGTGGCAGGACCCCTCCCTCGTACCAAAGAGGCTCCAGCTTCCCCTCAACTAAAATCCACCCATGTCCATCACTTGGCTCAGGGATCTCAAGATTTGCAACATGGGGGTGCACTGTGGCCATATTGGCCCATGGCCTAAGTCCTTTTATATTTTCATTCCACTCAAAGAGTGAACCAACGAATATTTGCCCATGTTCTACTTTAGGGATAACTTAATTTTCTTATAACATTCATTTCCATTGAGTATATTCACAAAGAATAACTTGGAACTTGGTTCTTGGTTTAAGAGTCTTTGTTGTGCAACCCCCATGCAAACCCACCCACATAAAGCACATCCACATCCATCATATCCACATAATTAGTGATGAGTTTATTAGTTCCCACACGCATGTTTATTTTATTTTAAAAATTGCTCCACCCACACAAGCCACCCACCACACAGCTCCACCCACCCAAGCCCACCCACACAAGCCCCACCCACACAAGCTCCACCACCCAGCTCACCACACCAAGCCCCACCACACAAGCCACCCACACAAGCCCCACCACACAACCACCCCCAAGCCCAACCACCAAGCTCCCACCCACACAAGCCCACCCACCCAAGCCCACCCACCAAGCTCCACCCACACAAGCTCCACCCACACAAGCCCACCACACAAGCCACACCACACACACACAAGCTCCACCCACACAAGCCCACCCCTGTGCGCCCCCCTTTGACCCACCACCCCCCTCATCCCACCCCCACCTTCCCCACACCACACGGGGAGAGAGGAGAGAGGGATGAGAGGGATGGTGGGTCGTTGGGGAGCTCACCTACCCCCCTAACCATCCCCCCCTTACATCTCCTTTATTCTTTCTTGTAATTCAAAATCAGATAATTATAAGGAAAGCCATTTATAATTAAACAAAAGTAATAACATTGAACAAAATCTTCTTTCGCAGCAGTCTGATGGTTGTTTTGGTTTTGAAACTCGATCAACATATTCTGTTCAAAACAAAGAGTGAAGAACAATTAGGGTATATAAAGAATGATTATATTATGATATTAATAAAAATAAAATATCACATTTACCTCCAGAAGATAGTGTCATGTCAGATTCCTCCAGAAATTAAGTTGTGTGTTTGATTCATCCAGACAGGTGTTTAAACTGAAAAAAAAAATAATAATGAGTCAAAGACATGCACACGCACACACGCATGCACACACACATGCACATATAAACACACACACAACAACACACACACACACACAACACACACAACACATGCATCACAAACACATAAACACAGAGAGAGACAGAGGGTAATTTCTCACCTTTGACTCGACCTATTCAAGGTCAGAGGACGTGAGAGAACTTCTTGCAGCCACAAAATGTCATTCAATTCTCTTCTGAACGATCGAATGTCTGCAAGGTGTCATTCATTTTTAGCCACTCATCGTGTAATTCAAAGGCCTCCTGTTCTGGATCAGTTATCAACAATGTTCTTATTGGGATAACCTGTGAGAAAAAGACACAATAATTATTGTTTGTCTAGTGATTTAATTCTGTATAAAACAACAAATAATGAATTGGGTTAAGGATCTCACCTGTCATCTTGGTGAAACGATTGATGCTGCAAGGTTGTAGTAATAATCTGAACGCTCCATATTCAAAATAAAACACACCTCGGCAACAAGTGTTTAAATAAGCAACTTGATGATGTCAATGAAATTGTGAAAACTAATGGGTTTTTTCAAGGTGTATCCACATAGGAAATGACTTCAGAATTTTTTTGGTTTGGTTGCGGGCGAGGGCAGCTTTGCTAACTCCAAACTGACTCATTTAACACGAAAATGAAAACGGCTTGCTTTGAATTATTTGAGAAAAAATTACATAAAATAACACATAATGTGAATTTGGAAAGACCATGAAAATAAGAGGCATAAGAGAAGTTTATCATTTCATTTCTGCTCAACAAAGACACTTGTACCAAGAACCAAGTTCTAAGCTATTCTTTGTGAATATACTCGATCAAATGAATGTTATAAGAAAAATTAAGTTATTCCCTAAAGTAGAACATGGGAAAATATTCGTTGTTCGCTCTTTGAGTGGAATGAAAATATGAAAGGAAGAAGTGCTTTAATCAGTAAGTCTCAATACTTTCATAGTCTCAATTTTACATTTGCTTTTTGGGAGGGAAGGGGATAGGTGGAGGAGGAAAATCAGTCTCCTATTTTGAGTTTTTGGGGCTTGAGTCAGAAAGTTTCCCCTTTCTCCCATTCATTGAATGGGTATCTTCCAGAAGCCCATTTATCATCTACTTGTGCCCTGAAGGTTTAAAAAGCATATCGACCCAAACAAAGAAAATAACATGAATTTTGTCATGCAGCCTTCATGTATGGCAGACCTATATGCATTTTTACTCATTGAATCCCTGTCTCGAATAGATGAACATTGATAATAATTAGTGAGAAGATACCTTTACTTACTTGTTCATTGAAGAACTGCTGCGTCTTTTCACCTAATAGAAGGTATCAATTCCTGTACCGAAAAAGAGCATTAATTATCTCCAGCACTGACACAGAATGTGGCATCTCATTCACTGTCCACTTTGGTCATTCACCAGCAGGCACTTACAAAGTGCAGTGCACCTCAGTCCAGGCTGCGAGGCATTGGGCAAGTTTCCTCCTTTCCTCTCCCTAGGGGTAGGGCAGTTAACAGAGAATATGTTTATGCTTATGAACAACAACACACACCACACACACAGCAGCAACAACCACACACACAATCGTCATGTGAAGGTGAAAAATTTGTACTGTGTGAATTGAGAAACAAGGTTATATGGTGAAAGGCCTCAGGGAAATCGGTGGTAATCGAAATGTATTTTGCTTTGAAATTCACGAAATAGAAACATATAACCTTTGTAAGCACACCGAGTCGTATAAATAACCAATTGCTTTAGAAACAGTTACAAGGAGCAAGGAAAACGTGCATCACTCATTCCACTGCTGAAGTTAAAGTTAAAAACTCAAAGTATCAGGATGAAACTTTGCTACTACGGCACCCCATAACCAAGCATGCAGGCATATACACACACATCTTGTGGAGAGTCCTAAATTACCAGATGTAAAGGTGTGTTATCCCAATACATGTACCTCTAACCTTGGAGCCAACTGCCGATTGGACATCCATCCTCAGGACACAAACTGCATCCACCGTCAACTGAGGGCACTCGGCAGCGGCTTAAGGCACTCAAGCAAGCACTCCAAATTAAATGGCTGTGCGGCTTGCAAGTGATAGCTACAGTCCGTGGCCAAATTGTTTGGCACCCTTTGCACTTTTTTAAAAATAATGCACGCATTTCCGTCCAGAAAATAGTTGAAATTCAAAAATATTTTGGTCTCCACAGACATATTTGTTTGGTTTGCAGTGGAACATAAAAAAATCTGAAAAAAATTACTAAGTCTTTTGGCTTATTCTTTCAAATGATTTTTAGTTTCTAAGACAGAGAAGCTGCCAATATTGGAGTGATAACTTCATCGCAGAGGTAGACATTTTGAATGATGCCTCAAAAACATGTCCAAAGTCATTTTTGCAAGTGGCTCCATCTCTATAATTGCTATAAAAATAAAAACCGATCGTGGTGTTAAATTTTACACTTGTTGCATAATTTTGCGACATAACTGCTGTACTATGACTACAACTTCAGTGGGAATTTCACCAGCACCCAAAATAACAACCAACAAAGTAGAGAAGGCAAGAAAAATGTGGAGAACCCAAAATAGAGAAGGTTTTCTCACCAACCTGCATCGATTGGGAAATTACATACAATTACATCGAGCAATATTTTTTGCGGGTTCTTTTTCCCCCCTTCCTCTTCTTCTTGTGTTTTCATTCAACTTGTGTGCAGCTTGTTCACCCCCATGTGCCCATCTTCCCTACCCTTCATCTCACTCTCACTTCTACCCTGCTATTGTTGTTTCCACCTTGCCATTATGTTCTCTTCCATTCTGTTCTACATCTTCCATGAACCTCCATCATGCACACAATACAATAAAAAACTCAGTGCAAGACAATCACAGATCCCGTCAGAAGTGATGAATATCATACAACTCACCATTCAGCTGGTCACGTTGCTCATCCTCCAGACCAAACGAGTTCACATCCTCGATTTTTATCTTCAGAATCTCAGAAGATCCTTCCAGCTCCTCGACCTTCATTTCACACCTGAGCGCAGTCAGCTGTTCCGATTCTGGCTACACACGACAGGAATCCTTCCAACAGCCAACTTGAGCGGACGTGGTGGGTAAACCTTTCAAGAGGCAGGAAACATACCACTCTTCATGATGTTTGTTCCACCCTGAGTACCTTGATCCTACACAGTACCTACATGTGAATTACCTCTGTACTTGAGATCTTATCCTCTTCCCAAAACAGTTACAGCACCTTAAACATTCACCACACACATGTCGGGAATCGTACCTTTTTCTATTAGCTTTGCTTTTCCAAGTCATTATATGTTTTTGCAGGCTTGGTGATTAATCAAACTATACTCTTGGCTGGCTGCTTGTGAAAAAGAACATTAGAACAGTGTATGCAGGAAAATACAATTGATTGACCTTGAGTGATTCAAAGAAGCATTGTGAGAGCAGGACTTGGGAGTGAACCGTTGAATAAGCCAAAAGACTTAGTAATTTTTTTCAGATTTTTTTATGTTCCACTGCAAACCAAACAAATATGTCTGTGGAGACCAAAATATTTTTGAATTTCAACTATTTTCTGGACGGAAATGCGTGCATTATTTTTAAAAAAGTGCAAAGGGTGCCAAACAATTTGGCCACGGACTGTAGCTATCACTTGCAAGCCGCACAGCCATTTAATTTGGAGTGCTTGCTTGAGTGCCTTAAGCCGCTGCCGAGTGCCCTCAGTTGACGGTGGATGCAGTTTGTGTCCTGAGGATGGATGTCCAATCGGCAGTTGGCTCCAAGGTTAGAGGTACATGTATTGGGATAACACACCTTTACATCTGGTAATTTAGGACTCTCCACAAGATGTGTGTGTATATGCCTGCATGCTTGGTTATGGGGTGCCGTAGTAGCAAAGTTTCATCCTGTACTTTGGAGTTTTTAACTTTAACTTCAGCAGTGGAATGATGTGATTCACGTTTTCCTTGTCCTTGTAACTGTTTCTAAAGCAATTGGGTTATTTATACGACTCGGTTGTGCTTACAAAGGTTATATGGTTTCTATTTCGTGAATTTCAAAGCAAAATACATTTCGATACCACCGATTTCCCTGAGGCCTTCACCATATAACGTGTTTCCTCAATCCTCACACAGTACAAATTTTCACCTTCACATGACGATTGTGTGTGTGTGTCGGTGTGCTGTGTGTGTGTGTGTGGTGTTGTTCATAAGCATAAACATATCTCTGTTAACTGCCTACCCCTAGGGAGGAGCGAAAGGAGGAAACTTGCCCAAATGCCTCGAGCTGGACTGAGGGCACTGCACTTTGTAAGGGCCTGCTGGTGAATGACCAAAGTGGAACAGGAATGAGATGCCACATCTGTGTCAGTGCTGGAGATAATAATGCTCTTTTTCGGTAAGAATTGATACCTTCTATTAGGTGAAAAGAGCAGCAGTTCTTCAATGAACAAGTAAGTAAAGGTATCTTCTCACTAATTATTATCAATGTTCATCTATTCGAGACAGGGATTCAATGAGTAAAATGCATATAGGTCTGCCATACATGAAGGCTGCATGACAAAATTCATGTTATTTTCTTTGTTTGGGTCGATATGCTTTTTAAACCTTCAGGGCACAAGTAGATGATAAATGGGCTTCTGGTTGATACCCATTCAATGAATGGGAGAAAGGGGAAACTTTCTGACTCAAGCCCCAAAAACTCAAAATAGGAGACTGATTTTCCTCCTCCACCTATCCCCTTCCCTCCCAAAAAGCAAATGTAAAATTGAGACTAATGAAAGTATTGAGACTTACTGATTAAAGCACTTCTTCCTTTCATATTTTCATTCCACTCAAAGAGCGAACAACGAATATTTTCCCATGTTCTACTTTAGGGAATAACTTAATTTTTCTTATAACATTCATTTGATCGAGTATATTCACAAAGAATAGCTTAGAACTTGGTTCTTGCGTACAAGTGTCTTTGTTGAGCAGAAATGAAATGATAAACTTCTCTTAATGCCTCTTATTTTCATGGTCTTTCCAAATTCAACATTATGTCGTTATATTTATGTAATTTTTTCTCAAAATAATTCAAAGCAAGCCGTTTTCATTTTCGTGTTAATATGAGTCAGTTTGGAGTTAGCAAAGCTGCCCTCCCCGCAACCAAACCCAAAAAAATTCTGAAGTCATTTCCTATGTGGATACACCTTGAAAAAACCATTAGTTTTCACAATTTCATTGACATCATCAAGTTGCTTATTTAAACCATCTTGTTGTCCGAGGTCGTGTTTTATTTTGAATATGGAGCGTTCAGATTATTACTACAACCTTGCAGCATCAATCGTTTCACCAAGATGACAGGTGAGATCCTTAACCCAATTCATTATTTGTTGTTTTATACAGAATTAAATCACTAGACAAACAATAATTATTGTGTCTTTTTCTCACAGGTTATCCCAATAAGAACATTGTGTGATAAACTGATCCAGAACAGGAGGCCTTTTGAATTACACGATGAGTGGCTAAAATGAATGACACCTGCAGACATTCGATCGTTCAGAAGAGAATTGAATGACATTTTGTGGCTGGCAAGAAGTTCTCTCACGTCCTCTGACCTTGAAATGGTCGAGTCAAAGGTGAGAAATTACCCTCTGTCTCTCTCTGTGTTTATGTGTTTGTGTATGCATGTGTTGTGTGTGTTGTGTGTGTGTGTGTGTGTGTTGTGTGTGTGTTTATATGTGCATGTGTGTGTGCATGCGTGTGTGCGTGTGCATGTCTTTGACTCATTATTATTTTTTTTTTCAGTTTAAACACCTGTCTGGAGAATCAAACACACAACTTAATTATTCTGGAGGAATCTGACATGACACTATCTTCTGGAGGTAAATGTGATATTTTATTATTTATTAATATCATAATATAATCATCTTTATATACCCTAATTGTTCTTCACTCTTTGTTTTGAACAGAATATGTTGATCGAGTTCAAAAACCAAAAACAACCATCAGACTGCTGCGAAAGAAGATTTTGTTCAATGTTATTACTTTTGTTTAATTATAAAGGCTTTCCTTATAATTATCTGATTTTGAATTACAAGAAAGAATAAAGGAGATGTAAGGGGGGATGGTTAGGGGGGGTAGGTGAGCTCCCCAACGACCCACCATCCCTCTCATCCCTCTCTCCTCTCTCCCCGTGGTGGTGTGGGGCAAGGTGGGGTGGGCATGAGGGGGTGGTGGGTCAAAGGGGGGCGCACAGGGGTGGGCTTGTGTGGGTGGAGCTTGTGTGTGTGTGGTGTGGCTTGTGTGGTGGGCTTGTGTGGGTGGAGCTTGTGTGGGTGGAGGCTTGGTGGGTGGGCTTGGGTGGGTGGGCTTGTGTGGTGGGAGCTTGGTGGTTGGGCTTGGGTGGTGAGTTGTGTGGTGGGGCTTGTGTGGGTGGCTTGTGTGGTGGGGCTTGGTGGGTGAGCTTGGGTGGTGGAGCTTGTGTGGGTGGGGCTTGTGTGGGTGGGCTTGGGTGGGTGGAGCTGTGTGTGGGTGGCTTGTGTGGGTGGAGCAATTTTTTAAAATAAAATAAACATGCGTGTGGGAACTAATAAACTAATCACTAATTATGTGGATATGATGGATGTGGATTGTGCTTTATGTGGGTGGGTTTGCATGGGGGTTGCACAACAAAGACTCTTAAACCAAGAACCAAGTTCCAAGTTATTCTTTGTGAATATACTCAATGGAAATGAATGTTATAAGAAAATTAAGTTATCCCTAAAGTAGAACATGGGCAAATATTCGTTGGTTCACTCTTTGAGGGAATGAAAATATAAAAGGACTTAGGCCATGGGCCAATAGGCCACAGTGCACCCCCATGTTGCAAATCTTGAGATCCCTGAGCCAAGTGATGGACATGGGTGGATTTTAGTTGAGGGGAAGCTGGAGCCTCTTTGGTACGAGGGAGGGGTCCTGCCACAGCAGTTGGCAGACATCGCTGAAGATTCAGCGAACATCAATGATTTGGACTCGGGCATTCCAGACGCATCGGACTATCTTAATGGAGAACAGCTCAGAGTCTGACAATGAGTAGGATTAGTTGCAATTCACGTTAACGACAGGAACATTCATTTCTATTGGAGTATACTTCTGTTTGAATTGTTTAGAATATATGTTGTATTTAAATACTTACCATGTTTGAGATTTTGTTATGTTATTTAGTTCCGTGAATATTATATTCAATATGATGCAGATATAATGCAAATATAAACACTATTTTTATTCACTCTGAAACGTATGCTTTCTGCAGTTGCATTGGCACTGTAAGTTGTAGATGTATGTTTGGAAATATGATGGATGTATATGGGAAGAAATATGAAGGATAATGAAATACTGCACATAAAAATATTCTTGTATTATAGGTAACTGACATGATCCGGATTATGGAGATATAGACTGTAAATGTTTAATGTGCAATGGAATATCTTGTAGTTTGTGATGCTGATGCGTGGCCATTTGAATTTTTGGTTGCTTTCAAACTATACTATTAAATAATATTTTGTGTGTATATAAACTAATTCTCTGTAATCATTGGTAATATTTGTCAAGTAATGTTCCATAAAAGTGACCACAAATGTGTATTCATCAAAAATGTGGTGATTGAAAACATTATTTGTCTGAATACCCGTTGTGATGCTTATTGTGATAACGTTGTATAATTTCATAATAGTTGCTTGATATTTTCGAAAAATAAAAAGGTAATTAATACCGTTCTCACTATCATTGAATAGTCTGCACCTGCAATAAAATTCATATAATGTCAAATATATTTCATTGAGGAATACGGAGTGTTGATTTTGTGTTTATTCGGAAAGATAGGGAATATATATTCAAATGTATATAATTTCATTTAGATTTAATGTACAACACTGTTAGTCATATACAGATGATCATAATGCAATTATCTTCAATTTGATGCATCATACATGTATATTGGATATGATTTGGGCCTTCTTGCATGCCATTTTGATTCCATCCATAAATTGAATTCGACGAAAATCGATAAAAGAATAATTTTAGGTACCCCTATTCAAAAGTCAAAACAGTAGTGCTCCCAAAATTTTCAAGTTAACATTCATATTCATGTTCAGTATATCCAGGGGATTCAGAAAAAACATAGTTTGCTTGGAGGTGGAGGGGGGGGTGCACGTTGGCCATATCTGGCCCATGGCCTAACTGTGATTATGTTGGGGAATAAGTGCTTTAATCAGTAAGTCTCAATCTTTCATAGTCTCAATTTAATTTTACATTTGCTTGTATGGGACGGAAGGGGATAGGTGGGGAGAAAATCAGTCTCCTATTTTGGGCTTTTGGGGCTTGAGTCAGAAAGTTTTTCCCTTTCCCCCATTCATTTGAATGGGTGTCCCAGAAACCCCATTTATCATCTCCTGGCACATCCATACAAGAATACTGGTTGGGGTGATGTGAAGTCTTTTTTTCTTTCTAAGGCATTTTCAAATGATTTTTAGTTTCTAAGACAGAGAAGCTGCCAATATTGGAGTGATAACTTCATCGCAGAGGTAGACATTTGAATGATGCCTCAAAAACATGTCCAAAGTCATTTTTGCAAGTGGCTCCATCTCTAGAATTGCTATAAAAATAAAAACCGATCGTGGTGTTAAAATTTACACTTGTTGCCATATTTTGCGACATAACTGCTGTACTATGACTTACAACTTCAGTGGGAATTTCACCAGCACCCAAAATAACAACCAACAAAGTAAGAAGGCCAAGAAAAATGTGGAGAACCCAAAATAGAGAAGGTTTCTCACCAACCTGCATCGATTGGGAAAATTACATACAATTACATCGAGCAATATTTTGCGGGTTCTTTTTCCCCCCTTCCTCTTCTTTCTGTGTTTTCATTCAACTGTGTGCAGCTTGTTTCACCCCCATGTGCCCATCTTCCCTACCCTTCATCTCACTCTCACTTCTACCCTGCTATTGTTGTTTCCACCTTGCCATTATGTTCTCTTCCATATCTGTTCTACATCTTCCATGAACCTCCATCATGCACACAATACAATAAAAAACTCAGTGCAAGACAATCACAGATCCCGTCAGAAGTGCGATGAATATCATACAAACTCACCATTCAGCTGGTCACGTTGCTCATCCTCCAGACCAAACGAGTTCACATCCTCGATTTTTATCTTCAGAATCTCAGAGAGATCCTTCCAGCTCCTCGACCTTCATTTCACACCTGAGCGCAGTCAGCGCTGTTCCGATTCTGGCTACACACGACAGGAAATCCTTCAAACAGCCAACTTGAGCGGGCACGTGGGGTAAACCTTTCAAGAGGCAGGGAAACATACCACTCTTCATGATGTTTGTTCCACCCTGAGTACCTTGATCCTACACAGTACCTACATGTGAATTATACCTCTGTACTTGAGATCTTATCCTCTTCCCAAAACAGTTACAGCACCTAAACATTCACCACACACATGTCCGGAATCGTACCTTTTTCTATTAGCTTTGCTTTTCCAAGTCATTATATGTTTTTGCAGGCTTGGTGATTAATCAAACTATACTCTTGGCTGGCTGCTTGTGAAAAAAGAACATTAGAACAGTGTATGCAGGAAAATACAATGATTGACCTTGAGTGATTCAAGAAGCATTGTGAGAGCAGGACTTGGGAGTGAACCGTTATGTGCTCTTATTGGGTCGCCGGATAAAGGTGACCCTTATTGTCAGTAATTCTGTCTGTTTGTTTGGATGTTTGTCATCAGCATAATTGGTAGTAAACGTGGGCCGATTTTGACCAAACTCGGGTGGTAGGTACATCTTATGACCTAGTGCTTTGGAAATTGTGATGGTTGCTAGGGACGCTTTGGTTCCCTAGCAACAACCGAAAACCTTCAAAATCGGTACCGTTCACGGCGAAATCAATTCCGGAAAGCCATTATCCCACGTTAGGGTTATGAAATTTGGCACGAA
>CM068968.1:4909120-4924909 GCA_035128595.1 Eptatretus atami
CCGAGCGTTTTAACCGCTAGAAACTGTGTGTGCCGCTATTTTTGGTCAAATCTGTGGTAATTACCTCCCAGTCTATCTCGGTTCGAATTAATGCTAGCCAATGAAGGAAAGGACAAACATGGACAGCTTGGAAGTCGACAAATGATTTATTAATAATAAAATTAATGGATAAAAAGAAATTTTTCTTTTCTGAGGTAAATAAATGAATAAGTTTCAAAGCAACCAAAATGAATTACTCAGGCAAAATCAATCAAAATGCTAGGAGAAAGAGACAGAGAGCAGATGCTTATCGGGGTTGACTACTTACAGCTAAACACAGACAAGGGTACCAGCAGATCATTCGGGGGGGGGGGGGCGGGCAGAAGAGTCGTCTCATCACCAGAGTGTAGTTGTCCGTGAAGTGAAATGTCCTGAAATTGTGCGTGCATGTCACGTCCATCGCCAGCCCCAGCCTTGCCGTGCACCCTCTCGTGAACAGCCTTGAATGCCAGTCGACGTCTGGGAGGGCCGAGATCGTCTGTCGTGGGTTTCGACCCTGGTGCTGCGACACGGGCAGCTCCTCACACTTCACGAAAACTGGTGACGTCCAGTGACCCACACGCGTCGTTGGTGACTGAACCGCGCCTCACACGTTGGTGACCGACCCGTGCCTCACTCGTTGTCGGCTCTGCTCACGCCCACCCACACGCTCGCTTGCTCAAGCACTGGGAAGGACGAATTGTCTCGTTGTTGGCACTGGTCAGCCACCCACACGCGCACCACATGCTCGCTTGCTCACTTGCGGGCTCGCACGCTTCCTCTCTGGCTTGCTTCTTTCCTTGCGCGCTTCAACTCTTGCTTTCTTTCTCTCACTTGCGCGCTTACACAGTCGCTTCTTCCCTCGCGCGCTTACAACCCGCTTTTTTGCTCGCTTCTCGCGCACTTCCTCTCTCGCTTACTTCTCTCAGAACGGACCTCCGATTATTTTTATTCT
Source organism: Eptatretus atami (assembly GCA_035128595.1). NCBI lineage: Eukaryota > Metazoa > Chordata > Myxini > Myxiniformes > Myxinidae > Eptatretus > Eptatretus atami. Next base: position 4,910,094 of record CM068968.1, read on the forward strand.
GTGGCCCGTCTCAGCGGCGCAGAGTCCCCCAAGCTCACCCCGCCCACTTGTGCACCGTTACCATGACGACCCGTGCGCTCGATAAAAAGGCGGGCGTCGGGCTCGCGAAAGAAATATGTGCATAACGTTACTGAGGAAAAATAATGCAGGATCAGCACTCGCGAAGAAATATGTGTAAAACGTGTCTTGCATAAGAAAAAAAAAAGCTTCCCATAAGGGAGGGGGATATATCTTTACCCTTCTCAACGCATCACATTTAAAATCCCGTTAACATGGGGATCAGCTAATCCGAACATGCATTTAAGGAAATAACTGTCTGAGACCTGGATGTGTGGATGCATTCATCAGACCGGATTCTGAAATCCGAAAACAATACATACGAGATCTGTCTAAAAAGTAACAGGACTGACTTCACAAAAAATTTATTCCAAAAAATATACTGAAGCACAGCTTGTCCCCTTCAAAATAGTTTCCCTCCAGTCTCACACACTTGTTCCATCCTCTTTTCCACACTTCGATGCACACCCTGAAGGCTTCTTCTGAAATCCTCTGGAGCTCCGTCGTCACGGCCCTTTTGATGGCCTCCACATCAGGAAATCGGGTCCCTTGATCACCCCTTGAGCTTGGGGAATAGGAAAAAAATCACAAGGGGACAAGTCTGGCGAATACCGGGGTTGCTCCAGAGTTGACACGTTCCTCTCGCCAGAAACTGTCGGATTGCTCAGGGCACTGTGAGCAGGGCATTGTCATGTGGAGCACCCAGGCATTGTTTCTCCACAGATCCTCCTCTTGTCCGGGATTGATCTCATGAGGCAGCGGAGAGATCTCCTTGTACACGTATTGATTCCCTGTTTGACCTTGTGGTAGAAACTCGAAGTGGACGATGCCTTGATGTCAAAAAACGCGATGAGCATCACTTGACCTTCGACTTCGACATCCTTGCTTTCTTGGTCTTGGTGATGCCGGACTTTTCACTGATTACTCTGCCGTTTGGTCTCGGATCGTATTCGATATCCATGATTCATCACAGTAATGACTCTCCCGATCAGGTCTGGATCATCCCGAGAGCGGCTCGATAATGTCTTGACAGACAGTGATTCTTTGCCTGTTCTGGTTCTCGGACAACAGCTTGGGGATCATCTTTGCGCACACCTTGCGCATTCGAGATTTCAGTGATGATGCTCCAGACAGTCCTTGTTGATGGAAAGTACCTCAGCAATCATCCGCACCATGAGTCGACGATCTGCGCGCACCATCTGCTTCACACGCGCGATGTTGTCCGCCGTTCTGCTCGTGAAGGTCTTCCAGATCGTGGATAGTCTTCAAACCTGCTCCCATCCCTCTTTGAACTCTTTGTGCCATACAAATGCACGTGTACATTGACATCGTTTCTTCCCCGGAGACTTGCTGCAGTATTGCGAAGGATTCAGAGGTGTTTTGCCAAGCTTGGCAAGAAACTCATATTGGCTCTCTGCTCACGACTCATAGCGCGACGTCTCAGACTAGACAACGTGTAAAGCACGACCTGTAAAAAAAATCACACAATGAGTGCAGTCAACCATCACTAATCACATATATTGCTGGAATGTTGTGAAAGGACTGTGACACAAACCCATTCATTCAAGATGTGGTAGTGGAGCACACAGCAGGCTCAGTCCGTTACTTTTTCGATGGACCTCGTATATTATTAAAATAGATACATGTTCAAGTGCATAGAATTGTAATAATCATGTCGTATCTGAGTACATTTTCATTAAAAGTTTACAACAATACATTGTGCTATGTACGAAAAAAAAAAATTTCAATCAAGTTTAATTGCAACATTTTATTTATCTTTTTTATCACCCTCAAAACCCATTATGCTAATTTTGGAGAAATTTGCATCGACACTCATTTTCATGCCAATTCAATATCCTGTTGAAAATATTTTTCAATGGGAGGGATCTGGATCCCTTTTTCACTTCTTGGTAAGTTTGAGTTGAAAAGCGTGCCCTCCATCAAAGAGGCGTTCACCATTATTGGGAAATCTTGTTGCAGCGAACTACGTGCCTTTCCCCACAGAATGCTGACTTCTTGATAGGGGTCACTGATGGTGATAGCACTCAGTGGAGTTGTGCCAATCAGCATCATATAAATAAATATAATATATATATATATATATGTATGTTATAAATTTAATATATATATATATGTGTATAATATATTTGTGTATAAATATATATATATTGTATTAAAAAAAAAGTATATATATATATATAGAAACACGTAAAACGAAAAGCACAGTCGTGAGGCAGTGAAGCCGTGATTGAGGCGGTGAAGCATGAAACTGTCCATCAGTGTATGAAGACCATACGCCTGTTAATCATGTCCTGTTTGAACATGAATTCCCCAAGACCCTTAAAACCCGGAACACTCAAAAGACCCTGAAGACCCAAAAAGATCCTGAAGATCCCAAAAGACTCAAAATACCCTGAATACGCAAAAGTCACAAAGACCCGAAAGACCATTTACACCCGTTATACCCTTCAGACAGATTGGACAGCTTTGACCCTTGACCATTTAGACCACTTGGACCTTTTTATATTACAAATAAATTTCAAATAAGTATATCACCAATATCTATACAGGTAGTCTGTCGACTTACGACTGTTCGACTTTACGACGACGACAAACTTTTTTTTTTTCACACGATGTTTTTCGCCCATATCATGAAATTTCGAGAGAGAAAAAAACAAACCATTCAACAAAGCTACCATGTTTACGAAAAAAAAACAACTCGGATACCTCGAGCGCTGCCCTAGCAGATAACATCGACGATCCACAGCCAAGCATGAGTGACCAATAACATGTTTTGTATTTTGAATGTTTTTGCAATACAGTACCGTATTAAACCGATTGTACTGTAGTGCAGTGTTTGACTTGAACAAAGAAATGTTAATAAAATACAGTATGACTTACAGATGACTATTCTATTCATTATACAGTATAATATTAAATTAAAAAAATAAATAAAGGTTGGCCGACTTACGACCAAATCGATTTCGACCGATCGGTCGGAACCAATCACGGTCATAAGTCGACGACTACCTGCATATTACTAAAACTCTCATCTTATATATGTATATATGTATATATATATATTCATGTATGTTCCCAAAATACAGCCAAAATGGTACACGATAGCGCAAAAAATTAGTAGGGCCACGTTACTCACCATTTGCCTGTGGTGTGCACTATCAAGTTTTGCTCAAATCAGGCAACGAAAAAATTATTAAAAAATCAATTCCGTTCAATCAAGTTTTGTATGACGATCCATAAAGCGCAAACAAACCATGGAGAATGTGTTGATATACCTTGTGAAACCGGTTGCTGAACGATGACTCCTGAGGTAAATGCTCAAAATTTTCTTCAAGTTAAAGTTTGACCACTAAATAATATTAAAATTTTGTCTTTTTTTTCATCAACTGCTGTCACAACGGGAACCCAACGGGTTCAACAGGTCGTCAAATTACAAAAATAATTTGTGCAAAAGAAATGTTTATATTGTTGCGGGCCGGGACCGTGGCAAGAACGCACAATAGGTGGGGGAGGTTACGTCGTCTCCCACCAGACTCCCCGGAATTGCAGGCCGTCGCTCCGGGATATTTCGTGAGGCGGCGGGTCGCTTAACCGACCGTGGACGCCAATATCTCAACCGCGTAGCTAGCGGAACTTTTTGTTTCGAGAAACCAATTAACTAATTAACTATGCGGGGTGTCGTCTACCGGGAACCACGCCCTCAGTTAACACTTGCCCGAACTGGACCACTCTATCGATACCAACTGCCAAATACCTTTCCGGTTCGGACGCAGCGAGCGGTCTGCCAAGGTCGTACTGGCTTAGAATGAACGATTAACGGGCATAAAAACCGGCTAAAACTCAGATCTGAACCATGCCTGGACCAATGAAAGAAAGGATGGAAACGATCTGGGAACATTTCTACAGTAATTTATTTACAATAAAGAAGACACAGAGCAAGACTTATCGTGGAATATTCAAGCAACAATTACAATGTTCAAAAACACTTATACAGTTTCTACTTACAAGACAGGCCCACACATTCAGATGATTTATAAAAGACCCTGCATCAAGAGAGGGAGAGACGAGCTGGGGGTCGCAGTCGCTTGGGTACCTGCACGTTGAAAGGAGGGGTGCTCCGCGGTGCGGCACCTGCTAATGGTCGTGCGGCTCCGCCCACAGTCACACGCGTGGGGCTCGTGCCCGTGGAGGAACCGAGGTGGAGCAGTCGGAGTCCCAGGGCGGAGATCAGGGTCGCAGACGGGACCCAGGAAAACTCACGAACCCAGCCAAATGCAGAACTCACTCAAATGCCCCAGACTCCAGCTCAAACCGCACGATGCACCAACCAACACAACTCCTCAAAAACTTCCACTCTGAGGATTGCATCGTATTTTTATGGACTCTCCGAACGGGGTGGGGCTCGGGAAACAGACGTCACCGTCCGCCCCGATTGGACAGGGACTTCATGGGGTCCGCCCTTTCTGGGCGGGCCTCGGCCAAACCGGGAGGCCCGCCCCCTCTCCACACGTGTGACTCATCAGGGGAAGATCCAACGTTGAAAAGGAACATTTGTAGAACGCAAAACCGGAGCTGGACGTTTTTGCCCCGTATGCTGTGGCCAGCGAGGCGAGGGTGCAAGCGCCGAAGTACTTGGTGGTTGTTGGATGGTCGTTAGATAGTTTGTTTGGATGGTCGTTAGATGTAATAACCTACCTAAAGGACATCGCAACACACACCTTTGATTCTCCCACTAGACAAAAAAAACTGTCTCACATGTACTTAATGGAATAACTGACTCTGGACATCTGTATGTTTGAATGCATATGGTTTCCAGATCCGTAACATATTATGATTGGTGTAAATCGTGACAACAAGCAAATCTGTGACGTCAATTGCTGCAACGTATATATGGAGGCCAGTAGCAAGCTGATCCGCACTATCTATCTATACAAGTGAATAAAAAATGTTGCTAAATAAAAAAACAGCAATGTAGGGATGACAAACTACATTCTAAAAAGGGCTTTAACACAAGATAGGGAAATATGTTGGTTTAGAGAGTAGCTAACAGTATTGCGTCACACAATCCCTAGTTGGGGGACGTATTGGCTCCTGGTCTGTCAAGCTATCAGGATGCCATTGCAATGTATTGAAACAACAACTGTGAGGACATCACTTCCTTGCAGTTCGCAAGAGGGTAAGCCCAACCAGAACAAAACAAGTGCTTTTGTGTGTGTTGTTTTGCTTATTTTGTCATCGTGATTTGTTTCAGGGGCTTGGGGCTGAACTTATAAAGCTGTATTTGTGTTCTGACAGTTTTAGTGGGTATTTGTGTTAGTTTATTGAAAGAAGCAGGGAAGGCCTCGTGTTAAGTTTTGCATTGTCATTTGGGGCCTCAGGATTTTGGGGATAAAAAAGGGTATTCAAGAGACCGAAGAGAAAGGAAGAGGGGTCATAAATGATAGTCTCTGCTATTATTAAATTATTTTACTTGTTTTGCTCATCGTACTTCCACAAAACTTATCTGCACCAAGTGGATAATATTCTTCCTTACGAGACTGATTTAATTCTTTCAGGTCTTGTAGGTTTATTTTAACGACCAATTATACACTAAAACATGTCTGAAGACGGCGATGGTTCACGAGTGGTATTTGACGATGTAGATGTTTTCAGAAGTCAAGGATGAGACAATATGAAATGTTTGACCAAGTTATAAAAATGATCAACATGATGTGGTACGAGTGACGGGTTTATTAGCTGCAAAATGTTGAAAACCGCGTTTCGTTCAACAACTTTAAAATTTGACCTTTGCATAACCTTTAAAGATCACAAAACAATATTGTGGACATTAAAATAAGGAAATAGGATATGTGCTATAGCTTAATGGAGTTAGTTCGTCGAGAGGTCGAAAACCCGGTTTGATTCCCACAACTTTGAAAATTTGACCTTTGTGAACTTTAAAGGTCAAAGGTCAAGGATTATGACCTTTGGTGCAAAACTTCCTCTGGAACATTCCAGGAACAATATAACGTCATATAGGCTCTATGGCATTTCGCACTCCTCGGATTATCCATACTTTGATAAAAACAAACTTGAAGGGGCGCCACGGCAAGGTGTTCGAGATAGAGCAAAATGGTTTGAAGACTTTAGGTGGGGAATGACCTCAAGATTATGCATAAAAAATATTGTCATCCTAGCTCTCAAAGTTTGGGCAGTCGTATGATTTTTATGTCAAAATTCGAAATTTTCTCAGTTCATGACCTTGTGACCTTGACCTTGGGACGAAAATGAAAAAATTGAGCTCCGTGGGGCTATGCAGGGGCCATTGGGCTAACCAATACCGAAACCCCTGCCAGATTCGACAAATCCCCTAAGAGAAGATGCAAATTGAAATCGGCTACCCCTAAAAACACAATTCGCAATTTCTAAGTTCGTGACCTTGTGGCCTGACCTTGGGACGAAAATGAAAAATCGAGCCCTGTGGGCTATGCAGGTCCATTGGGCTAACAAATACCAAAACCCTGCCAGATTCGACAAACCCCTCGAGAAAAATTTTTTTTATGTCAAAACGCAATTTTCTAAGTTCGTGACCTTGTGACCTTGACCTTGGAACGAAAAATGAAAAATCGAGCTCCGTGGGCTATGCAGGGCCATTGGGCTAACCAAATACCAAAACCCCTGTCAGATTAAATAAAACCCTAGGAGAAGATGCAAATGAAATCGGCTACCCCTAAAAACACATGTTTTTTTGGGCGTGGCTCGCCCATAATGGGCGCACCACGCCCATTTCAGGAAAAACACAACTAGATCATGATATAAACCTCCCCCAAAATTTCATCAGGATCGGACCAAAACCCACGGAGCTATGCTCGGACATAGACATACAGACAGACAGACAGACAGACAGACCCACAACAATAACGAATATAGTGGTCACATATTTTTCATGAAATATTTTTCGTGAAGCAATTATCATATCATATCCCCAAGGTTATATTCTCTTCAAACGATATGCCCTTCTTAAAATTTTTATTTCAATTGGAACTGTGAATTCTGTACGACCTGGAGATAAAATCACATTTCTATAGCTTTTGAATACACAGCCATTTTATTTAAGGATATTATATATTGTGATAAATCACTAAATCTCACCAGTCATTCTCATCAGTTGGGCTTGAATAATTTACTAATTATAAGCATTTTCATATTAATATTTTTGGTCGTTCAGCCTGTGCCTTGTATAATAATTTGACAAATCAATATCTAACTCTTGGTTAGACCAAAGGTAGAACTATCTTTTCCAACATGTCATTTATATTAGATTAAAAATACCAAAATAAATTTTTAAAATAATTGTTGAGTTAAAATAACACAAGCAGACAAAATTGACCACAACACTTGGAATTCAATTCTTGGACTTAAAATGTTTGATGAACATTCATTCTGTAAAATTTCATGACTTCAACAGGTGTTGGAAGACCATAACTATCAAAATAATATTTAGCCTGATTATTATCAATACAAACCCAATGAGAACCATTTCCATTATTATCTTCTAAATTCATAATAATAATCTTTGTATTTTTAGGCAACTTGTTAATTAATCTCTCATACAAATAACCACGTTATCAAATTTTTTCCAAAAATTTGGCAAGTTCTATATTTGATGATGTATTCTTTCCAAATTCTTTAAACCACTCATCAATGCTCATTTATTTATGAGAAAGATATAAAATCCATTACCCCTTTTAGTTAATTTTACACCAGGTTGTGCGATAGAAGAAAGCATAACTCCAACTAACAATCTCGCTTTATTAGGGAGGCTATGAAGTTTTTCAGCAAAATCTACAATTACACCACTTCCACTATTTGTTTCTCCAACTCTTTGTTGTCTTTACAACTCTTTTTATGCCTGTATTTGAGCCTTCCTTTCATTGGCAATTTTCACCGCTGATGAAATACTGCCGTCAATGCTCCAGCTGTACTTAACCAGCAAATATAGGAATTATAAATGGGAAAAATCCCCACTCATCTCTTATTGAATATTTTTTCAACATTGGTTTTGACATTTTAATTTTAAGTGAGCCAGTATCGTTCATGGTTTCATCTGTTCTCTTGTGAGCAAAACATCACCACTTACTGCTCCTTTTCTCTGAATTGTATTAATGTTAATCATACAAGGCTTTTGATTTTGAATACAAGATGATAGTTTATTAATATTGATTTGATTAACATATACCCCAGTTGACACTTTGCTACTCATTTATTTATCAAAACATTATGTGAGACTAATCATAACACATTATCTGTATTAATCTGTAATTATGTTTCTTCCAAAAGCAAACAATATGTATCAACTTCTTCACTCTCTCCTCTTTCAATGTATAGGGAAGTTTCCACTCCATTCAACTTTATAGTTTCTTTTTGAGCACTCAGGTCAATCGCGTAGATTGTATATAGGCTTTTAAATGCAACCATATCCAAAATGGGTTCTTTATTGCCATTGCTTTCACACACCTTTTCTTAAGACGTGTATGCTTCGGCATTATTTTTCTCCCAATCAATTTCCAATCTGTCTCGTATATAAAATGTTCCATCCAGAGAAACCCGAAGTTGTTTCACCTTGGCATTATCACTCAACACATTATTCTTATCAGTAGCAGTATCTCCATCTGGTTCTTTAAAATGAACCACACGTATCATGGCTTTCCTTCTAGAACACCGAATTTCCACATGGAAGTGCTTTGATTTAGTTCAATAATACTTGCATCTCTGCTTTTCATACGTTTGCGTTGAGTTTCTTCATCAACATCAAAACCGAATGATAAAATCTTAACTCGATTACCACTCAGATGTTTAATAATTGTCTCACTCCTTCTGGATTAGTTTCTAATAACCAAGACCACCACATTTTAGTTTCTTTAAGTAACTTTAAGTAATTTTAGTTTAAGTAACTCACTCTTACAATGTGAATATTTTGTTGCATCAAGAGAGACCTCCTCAAATATTTGACCTTCGTTCCTCAATCGCATATGTTCCTCCATTGAAATGTAGTAATAATCTTCATCTTCTACTCTCCTGGTCACATTACACTGGTTGTTATAGATGCAATACGTGTCACATGGTGTTTTTTTTTTTTTAACACATGTATCTTTTCATTTTCACTATTCAAGAATCTAGATTTATGCACAAGATTAATAATAACAACTATGTATGTCATTGTTTATAAAATAAAAAAATCCCTCGTGATCTCATCTTGTTTCACGACAATGATTTATATTTTCCAGACGTATGTTTCATATCCTCCTCAAATTTTTTTTTTCACTTTACAACGGAGAACAATTATCTCTCCAAATTTTTTTTATATCTATTGAATTTAACTTGAATAAAAATAAAAGTATTAGCGTTATTTTTTTATCGAGTGACGAGGGAGTTGAAAGGATGATTGACTAAGATAAATAAATTTACAAGAAGAATGTCTCCCTCTTGTGTAGTAGCTATCCATAACCATTTGGTTTCTCTCATTAACACAATTATCAAAAAGAATGAGATTCTTTTTTGATATATCTAAATCTTGGGGTGAAGGTACATCATCCATATTATCATGAAGACTACAAGTTAAAGGTTTTGATTTCCTTTTACATTTCTGTGTAACACAAAATAGTTGTGTTATATCTTCAATGTTATCATCATTTAGTTTGTTTTGAAGTTTAAGTAAACCAATTATGTCTTATTTTTGAAGACCTGCATTAAAACCTTTTGAGAGTAGTTGATACTCAGGTTGAAAACTCGACTTTGGAAAATTATTAAGTTATCAAAATCTAAAAAGTGGGAGTAAGGAGCATCTTCAAAAGCAGGCATGTTTTTTCCACATCCACTTGAATCAACTATTAGAAATCTTTATGAATTCGAAGATTTTTATGGTTGTTAAATTTTATCATAATTTCCCAAATGGGTAAAAAATCATTCATTTATATATTTAGAAAATAAATTTAGATTGGCTTTTTTAGAAACTCTGTTTTATCCGCAGTTCAGGCTTAATTTCAAGATAATCCATTATTTTATTTATTCATTATGTTATGTTGATGTTTCCTGAAAATGACAATCATGAATAATATACATCATCAATCCCTGAAACATGAGCCTGTGTTGGCTTAGTGGTTAGGGTGGCTGGCTGGGATCCTAGGGTCCTGAGTTCGATCCCTGTTGGCCACTGAATTAACACCAGGGGGTTGACTCAACCTGTCATCCTTCTGAGGTCGGCGAAATGAGTTCCAGTGTATGGTCCCGGTGTATGCCCCGTTAGAATAGGTGTACCATATCCCTGTGTGTCATAAGAGGCGACCAGGGTTGGTGTCAGGAAGGGCATCCGGATATAAACATTGCCTCAAGAAGGGAACCATGATTGCATGGAGCCGCAAAAAAGCTAACCCTGCTCAGCAGGGAAAAATGGCGGCTGTAAAAAGGCTATTTTATCAATCCCTGAAACATTACCATCATTTGTTCAGTCTCTTCTCTTGTAAAAAAAAAAAAAAACGTGTATTATCACCGTCATACTTGACATTCATTTCTCTTAATCAAGTACTACATTTTTTATTTTAAAGATAATTTTAAAATGGTCCTTGACTACAACTGAACGAAATGTCAATTCACCTGATATATTAACATCCTTTGTTTCATCAAGATTTACATCTTTAGAATTGTTGAAAAAATGCAAATTCCTCCTTGCTTATGGCTGATGGTCTTATCTTTTCTTTCTGAAGCTTCATTCGTAAGGTTTTTCTTTTTTGATACTTTTTCTTGTTTCATTGCTTTTTCTAGTTTTGAATATATTGCCAGAAGGAGAGGAGAAACTTTTGTAAGAGCTACTTTAATTGATGTTCTTCCAGATATACTCAAAGCCCTTCCACCGAAGGAAATTCAAGAACTCATATTATCAACCATAATTGTTTTTATCCAATAGTTGTATATTTATCTTTATTCAATTTTACATCCTCGACATATTTCTCAGTATCTTTTACAAATATAGAGATTGAGTGAAACTTGTCTTTTGTGTCTTGATACATTGTATTCATTGAGTAAAAAAAGTTGCTGGGTAAAATGGTTTTAAGCACAGATTCACCTATAAATTAAACGGAATTTTCATCAAGAAAATTTTAAGTTAAACAAAAAGTATCTCTAAATTATCATGAGATTTCATCAAGAAAATTATTTTTAGCAGTTTTTCTATTCATAAATATGGTAAATACAACATACTGTGACATTTGAAATCAGGTCAGTCAGGTTTCTTGACTGCCACTGGTAACATGTAACCCAGTGCTACCTGCCGCATGGTCGGGTTGTCGGCGACTAAACCGACACCCCTCACTGGCTTGCCAGTGGGAGGGTGAATGTGAAACCCTGCCAGGACGAAAAACAACACCTGCCACAGGGTGGATGAGCTCCATTGAGCCAACGGCCATCCAGTAAGGAGATGGTGTGTCCGAAAAAACACCCATCTGGTTAGAGCGGTTTTTTTAGGTAGTAGATTGTAGACAGCAACCGCCCAGGTGGTACTACCGTTCTGACTTAGGAGCGTTAAAGTGGTGCCCGGAACCATCTTACACTCTCCGTGTCAGGATTTCTGGTCTTACTTTCTGTCTCACTCAAACTATAGCTACCAGGCTAGCTTTAATCTCTTTTCTGCTAACAAACATCATATACTTTTCTATCATACATTTTGTTACTCACTCATTTTCCTCCTCACTTTATTCTCTCTTTTCTACTTCTCTATGCAGTTCTTTTATTTAAGGCTTGGCCTCGATGATGACTATTTAGTCCGTGCCTGGAGCCTTCAACATTAAAAAAAAATCATGAATAAAAATGTTCCAACAAAAAACACCTTCAAACCAACAAACACAGTCAATCTTTTCAGACAAATATCTCCATTTGACCAAGAAACACAACATTGTGATGTCTGTTCTTAGGATGTCTTAAAGACAGTTATAAAAAAACACCTTCAATCACAAAAACACGTAAACAACATTGCTAGAAACATGAAAAGAAATAAGAAAATTGGATTAGAGGGAGATGTCACTGAGACAAAACCATTTGCAATCACAACTCTTCAAAGATCTTTTAGAGATCAGATGGAGGTAAAACTTATAAGATTTAATATTAGTGTCAGATCCATTTGTGAAACGATTCATATCTGAAAGGATTCAACAATCAAGGTTGTTAGTCGAATGTTGAAAAAGCATAAATCATTCAAAATATATCTTGGAGCCTCCTTTACCTTCTCAAGAGAAGATAATGTTTTTGAAGAACTATATGAGAACGAATCCACACACCTTATTACATCAATTGATAGCTTCCTTGGATCTCCAATCTTTGAAGAGCTTATGGTGTACCAACCCTTCAAGGCTGGGTACCCTATTGTTTTCTTTATTCCGCACAGATTTTCAGGGTTTTTTTTTCTTTAAAATTCATTTTCTTGGCAAGCGTAGATCCGATCGACAGGAAATTTTCACCTTGGTATGTATCATTTTTAGTTGCATACTTATTTGAAAATCGTGACGTCATAGGTAAAGTGGTATTGGCAATGGGAGTGATTAGGTAATTATTTTTTTTAATTAAAAAATAAGTCTTCTACTCCAGAACGGCTGGACAGATTGAGGCAAAACTTTACACACACATTCCCATGTCATCCTTTTACAAGTTTGTTAATTTCTCATTGATGGGTCACATGGTTTGGTGGCCATATTGAATTTACCCAGAAAATTTAGCGCTTAACAGCTGCGTTGTCTGCCAGTAATTTTAGAGTCGCCAGAAATCCGCCTCATTTTTTCGTGAAAAAATCATGAGGTTGGCGTCTTTGCCTTGGAGGGAGCGGTTGAGGACATTGAGACGTTCAAAGATGTCAACGAGATAGCACAGTTCTGACAGCCAAGAGTCCGACTCAAGCAACGCTACCCATGCTGTTTTCCCTTGTGTGCGTAGGAACTCCTTCAGTTCATCTTTGAGCTCGTAAACACGCAGAAGAAGGTTTCCTCGAGATAACCATCTGACTTGAGTGTAGAATAGTAAATTCTTATGGTCGGCGTCCATCTCCTGGCAGAATAGCCTGAATAACCTAGTGTTGAGGGCATTCGATTTGATGTGATTCACCATTTTTACGACTTCTGAGAGCACGCTCTGCAAGGTTTCTGGCAAAGTACGAGAGGCGAGCGCTTCTCGGTGAATCATGCAGTGTACCATGGAGGTCTGAGGAGCCACCTCAAGCAATTTAGCCTTGAATCCAGAACGCACTCCTAACATTGCTGGCGCGCCGTCTGTTGTAGATCCGAGCAACTTTCCGAAGTCCAGATCATGGTCACGATAAAACTGCTCTACCTTCCAAAAATGTCCTCGCCTTTGGTGGTGGCCTCCAATGGTTTGATGAGCAGAGGCTCATCGACAAAGTTATCAGCCTTGATGAAGCGGACCCAGACGATGAGTTGCGCGTACGATGCGATATCAGTGGACTCGTCCAACTGTATGGCGTGCCACGGCGATTCCTTGATCTTCTGTACGACCTGAGCCTTTACGTCCAGACTCTTATCTTCAATTCTGCGTTTGATGGTGTTGTCAGAGAGGGGTATAACTGCCAGTTTCTTCACCGCTTCCTCCCAACCATCAGAGATACCATGTCCTTTGCACATGGCAGCACGAGTTCTTCCGCAATGGAGTGAGGCTTTTTAGTCTTGGCAACATGGAGCGACACTCGATATGAGGCCTCTACTGCCCGAGAATTGGTCTGATGGCATGTACCTTCTCTGTCAAGACGCGTATTCTTGAGTGCAAAAAATTTCCTCTCAAAGAATGCTCTCTCCTTATCCTGATAAGCGCGCATGTTTTGTAGTCAAATGCCTCTGCAACTTATTTTGTTTCATAGACTCCGTAGAAAGCACTTCGAAACAAATCACACACTGAGGCCTCTGTGCCCCACTTTTATCCACCACATAGTAAAATCCAAGGTCCAGAAATTATCCTTGGTAAGAACGTTCTCGAGATTTGCTGGTGTCCGATGCTGCCATCACAAATAAGGTCTCGAGTCGTACGTGGAGACGTGAATAGACGTTAATGATAGAGTCAGAGTCTGAGTCTGAGAGGCCGTGGATCAAACACTAATTTCCCGCCAAAATGAACTGCCTTTCAGCGAGCCCGCGCATCGGCTGGATCCCATTCCAAGCGTCATGTTGCGCCGGTTCCCATACTTTGAACGAACCGTTTATATTACATCCCGTAAAAGCGAACACCGATCGAAAATAGACAATTTTTTTCGCTGCAAGCGGACGCCCGCGACCCCACTTGGGTCGCGCCCCGCGGTTTGAAAAACCAAGTGCGAGATCATGGATATCCTCTGAATTATCTGGAATATAGGTACAACATTCTTTGCCAATTACAGCAAAGTTCCCCCTTTTTCAGCAAGTATCATATCCAAAGCCACCCTATTTTGCATTGTCATTGTCCTTGATGCGACTAACTCCACATTAACCTTACCAAATCCATCAGCAGTTTCATTTCCCATCACTTCCAATGATGCTGCCATTTCAATGAGTTCCTTTCTTGCTATCCAGGATCCATATCAGGGGAAAATTACCATTGCTGCAAATTCCCCACATGATATGGTCCTCTTCCATCGTTGCTGATTTACCTTAGATAATGGACAAGTGATCAAATGCATGTGTGGCACGATAAAAGCCAGGAAACAGGAGCCGGTCCAATTGAGTGGCAACCAA
>CM068968.1:4931974-4953139 GCA_035128595.1 Eptatretus atami
TTTGCTGTGACACGTTCATTCTGGCACACCCTCCTATCTGTTGGAAAGCAAGTTTGCAGTGTGAGAGTGAAATCCAAGCAGGCTTACCTTCACACTTTATAGCAGTTGGGGTGGTCAGCAATACCTGAAATGGTCCCTTCCAACGAGGTTCCAAAGCTGTTTTTTCTGTGAAGTGTTTCACCAGCCACGTCGTCCTCCGGCTTGAAGGTATGGTAGGCTCCTCCACTGTTGCGACAACGCCTCCTTCACCCTTGTATGTATCGCTCGAGCAATTCTGGAAAGCTGTTTGCAAAATGTCAGCAAGTTTTCGTCCATCATTGCAATATCCAGCTTATTCATATTGTAGGAGCGTTACAGGCACCGCATGTCCTTCACATCAGTATTTCGGAGAGAAACCCTGATTTTCGGTTATGGTAGACCGCATTGCTCATAATCCAAAGGTAATGCGTCCGGCCACTTTAACCCTGTTCTGAGTTTATCTTTGACAGTTTATTCTTCATTCTGCCTTTCACAGCACCTGCTGATTGTGGGTGATAAGCACAGTGAAATGCTTGTTTAATTCCCAACACTTACATGCTGCTTGTGTCACTTCCCCTGTAAAATGTCCCCTCGATCATGTGATATCTTGTAAGGGATGCCAAATCGACAGAAGAAGCTTTTAACAAGTGCTTTACTACAGTGACAGCATCTGCCGTCACGCATGGTATTGCCTCTACACATTTGTAAAAAGTCTACCACGACGAAAATATTTTCAAAACCGCATGATGGAAGCATATTGATGAAATGTATTTGCAGTGCACACAAAAGGACCCAATGGGCGGGGATGAGCACCAAGCTCGCGTGTTACCTGTCGTATGCTGATGTTGCTGTTGGCATTTTCGGCAACTCCTGCAGACTTCCCGGCTGCTTTCCCAATCCTGGCGCATACCATGATTCCTGCACCTGTCTCACAGTCCCCCTCTTGCACACATGTCATTTAAATGAGCCATCCGGCAAGCCACGGCAGTAACTCAACTGGCGCTACAACTTCCCATTGTTTGTCCATAGTCCCTCTTCATCCATCATTCCCTCCTTCGCTTGCCATTGTCATGGTCATTAATTGTTGCTGCGGCTTGAATGGCAATGATATCTGACAGGCTATATCTGCAGCTTAATCTGCTCATTTGCATACGCGCCGCATTACTTAGGGAATCGGTTGTTCCGCAGCAGCTTTAGCGGCTTTGTCTGCTTATCGATGTCTGTTTAACTTCTGGTGTGGCTAGGCACTTAATGACACTATCGCTGTGGGTAGCATAATGCTTGCTGGAAGCCTCAGATATTTAACTGCCATTCTCAATAGGTGTGCCCGGATGTTAAAAAACCTCGCATTTTCCAGATAGCGCTTTTTCATGAACTACCACCAAATGCATAGTTGAGTCAGTGTATATATTGACTATCTGACCAGCTTATAATTCACAAGCCCTAATGAGGGCGCATAGCTCTGCTTGTTGTGCGGAGTTGTGTGATGGCAGGCTAGCAGCTTCTTTAATCTTGTTGGAATTATCAGCTGGTCAGATAGTCAATATATACACTGACTCCAACTATGCATTTGGTGTAATTCATGACAAAAGCGCTATACTGGAAAATGCGAGGGTTTTTAAACCTCCGCCGGCACACCTATTAAGAATGGTAGTTAATATCTGAGCATTCTCGCAAGCATTATCCTACCCAAAGCGATAGCTGTCATTAAGTGCTGAGCACACACAAGTTAACAACAGACATCGATAAAGGAAACGAAAAGCAGACAAAGCCGCTAAAGCGGCTGCGGAACAACCGATTCCTTAGTAATTCCGGCGCGTATAGCAAATGAGCAGATTAAGCGACACCAATATCGCCTGTCAGATATCATTGCCATTTAAGCCACAGCACCAATTAATGACCATGGACAAAATGGCAAGTGAAAGAGGAATGATGGATGAAGAGGGACTATGGACAAACAATCGGA
Organism: Eptatretus atami; assembly: GCA_035128595.1. NCBI lineage: Eukaryota > Metazoa > Chordata > Myxini > Myxiniformes > Myxinidae > Eptatretus > Eptatretus atami. Next base: position 4,933,959 of record CM068968.1, read on the forward strand.
AAGTTGTAGCGCCAGTTGAGATACTGCCGTGGCTTGCACGCATGGCTCATTTAAATGGACATGGTGCAAGAGGCGGACTGTGGACAGGTGCAGGAATCATGGTATGCGCCGGTAATTGGTAAAGCAGCCGAGGAAGTCTGCAGGAGTTGCCAGGTATGCCAAACGCACAACAGCAAACGACAGTGTAAACACGCGAGCTCGTGCTCATCACCGCCCATGGTCCTTTTGTGCAACTGCAAATAGATTTCATCAATATGCCTCCATCTTGCGTTTTCAAAATATTTGGTCGTGGTAGACATTTTTACCAAACGGGTCGGCATACCCATGTGTGAAGGCAGATGCTGTCACTGTAGTAAAGCACTTGTTAAAAAGCTTCTTCTGTCGATTTGCATCCCTTACAAAGATATCACATGATCGAGGGGGACCATTTACAGGGGAAATGACACAAGCAGCATGTAAAGTGTTGGGAATTAAACAAGCATTTCACTGTGCTTATCACCCACAACAGCAGGTGCTGTGGAAAGCAGAATGGAATCTGAAGATAAACTGGCAAAGATAACAACAGAGAACAGGGTTAAAGTGGCCGGTGCATACCTTTGGCATAATGAGCCATGCGGTCTACCATAAACCGAAAATTCAGGGTTATCTCTCCATCACCCACAATCAGCAGTGCTGGCAAAGGCAGAATGGAATTCTGAAGAATAAACTGGCAAAGATAACAACAGAAACAGGTTAAAAGTGGCCGGACGCATTACCTTTGGCATTAATAGCATGCGGTCTACCATAAACCGAAAATCAGGGTTACTAATCAAGATTTACTGATGGGAAGGCCAATGCGGCTGCCTGTAACCGCTCCTACCAATATGAATAAGCTGGACATTGCAATTGATGACGAAAACTTGCTGACATTTTGCAAACAGCTTTCCAGAATTGCTCGAGCGATACATACAAGGGTAAGGAGGCGTGCCGGAACAGTGAGTAGCCGTACCATACCTTCAAGCGGAGGCTACGCGCTGGTAAAACACTTCACAAGAAATACCTTGAAGAGATGGGGAATCCCCGCCATTGAAAAATAATTGAAATCAGATAAGCGGTTTCCATTATTTACAAAAAACATTTTTTCAAGATGCCGCCCCAGTCGGCCATCTTGGATCTGGCCACGCCCAAAATCAATAGGGTTCTTCCTTTTCCAGTGGTACATGTGACCCAAATTTCAAATCGATATGCGAAAAAAAAACATTTTTTTCAGGATGCCGCCCCAGTCGGCCATCTTGGATCGCCCACGCCCAAATCAATAGGCTTCTTCCTTTTCAGGTGGTGCATGTGTGACCCCAATTTCAATCGATATGGTGAACAGTTTATGAGTTATCGCACTCACAGCTGTAAATGTTGACGCCCGGCCAGCCAGCCGACGGACGGAAACCCCAGTCGGCCATCTTGGATCCGGTCAGCCCAAAATCAATAGGCTCTTCCTTTTCAGGTGCTACATGTGTGACCCAAATTTCAAAAACGATATGGTGAAAGTTTAGAGTTATCACACTCACAGCTAAAATGTTTGACGCCCACCAGGCCAGCCGACGGACGGAACGCCCCAGTCGCCATCTTGGATCCGGCCACGCCAAAATCAATAGGTTCTTCCTTCCAGGTGGTACATGTGTGACCAATTTCAAATCGACATGGCGAACAGTTTATGAGTATCGCACTCACAGCCATAAATGTTGACGCCCAGCGGACGGACGACCCCGTGATAACACTATCCCCCTTTCGCCCACGCGGCGGGGGATTAAAAAACAGCTTTGGAACCTCGCTGTGAAGGGACCATTTCAGGTATTGCTGACACCCCAACTGCTATAAAGTGTGAAGGTAAGCCTGCTTGGATTCACTCCTCACACTGCAAACTTGCTTCCCAACAGAATAGGAGGGGGTGCAGAATGAACGTGTCACAACAAATTCTAATTTCTATAATTGCCCTTTGGATAGAAGTTGGGAGGTGGAAGGGCAAATTGACTATTGGCCAATCGATACACAGTGGGAAAAGAGCAATTGGAAACCATGCTGAGCATTTGCATAACTTGGAACACATGGGATTAATACGTTCCTACTCTTGCACACAGATATGCAATGTTGAGCAATAAAACCAAGTTGTGGTATGCACCCATCTTCCGCACTCCTCGAAGCCGGGTGTGCCATTATCTGCGATCCCATTTGAGGAAATAGATTACTGTGGAACTGCTTGATACCACGACTACAATTTAAACAGAACCAGTAACTCAACATGCACAGTCTTTACAGGTGCGTGGTATCCTCTATAACCAAAAGAAAAGACCTCGTATTTCAGGATTGCCTCCGAACGAGTTGGGTTCTTTGTCTTACTTGGACAAATCCTAGTAGCACATTTTATGCAGGGAATTCACATGTAACCATCCATGGAGATAAATGACATTGACGACAACCCGAAGGGAAAAAAATGGAACATATCCTAAGATCGCATCCCAATGGCACATATTTTGTAGGTGGGTTTAGGCCTATCCTTGGTTGCCACTCAATTGGACCGGCTCCGTTCCTGGCTTTTATCGTGCCACACATGCATTTGATCACTTGTCCATTATCTAAGGTAAATCAGCAACGATGGAAGAGGACCATATCATGTGGGGAATTTGCAGCAATGGTAATTTTCCCCTGATATGGATCCTGGATAGCAAGAAGGGAACTCATTGAAATGGCAGCATCATTGAAGTGATGGGAAATGAAACTGCTGATGGATTTGGTAAGGTTAATGTGGAGTTAGTCGCATCAAGGACAATGACAATGCAAAAATAGGGTGGCTTGGATATGATACTTGCGAAAAAGGGGAACTTGTGGCTGTAATTGGCAAAGAATGTTGTACCTATATTCCAGATAATTCAGAGGATATCCAGATGTCTCGCACTTGGTTTTTCAAACCGGGGCGCGACCCCAAGTGGGGTCGCGGGCGTCCGCTTTGCAGCCGAAAAAATTGTCTATTTCGATCGGTTGTTCGCTTTTACGGGATGTAATATAAACGGGTTCGTTCAAAGTATGGGAACCGGCGCAACATGACGCTTGGAATGGGATCCAGCCGATGCCGGGCTCGCTGAAAGGCAGTTCTTGTTGGGGAAATTAGGGTTTGATCCACGGCCTCTCAGACTCAGACTCTGACTCATTATCATTAACGTCCTATTCACGTCTCCAGTACGACTCGAGACCGTTATTGTGATGCAGCATCGGAACCAGCAATCTCGAGAACGTTCTTACCAGGAAAATTTCTGGACCTTGGATTTTACTAGTGTGTGATAAAAGTGGGGCACAGAGCCTCAGTGTGTGATTTGTTTCGAATGCTTTCTTACGGAGTCTATGAACAAAATAAGTTGCAGAGGCATTTGACTACAAAACATGCGCGCCTTATTCAGGATAGAAGGAGCAATTCTGGAGAGGAAATTTTTTGCACTCAAGAATACGCGTCTTGACAGAGAAGGTACATGCCATCAGACCAATTCTCGGGCAGTAAAGGCCTCATATCGAGTGTCGCTCCATGTTGCCAAGACTAAAAAGCCTCACTCCATTGCGGAAGAAACTCGTGCTGCCATGTGCAAAGACATGGTATCTCTGATGGTTGGGAGGAACCGGTGAAAGAAACTGGCAGTTATACCCCTCTCTGACAAACACCATCAAACGCAGAATTGAAGATAAAGAGTCTGGACGTAAAGGCTCAGGTCGTACAGAAGATCAAGGAATCGCCGTGGCACGCCATACAGTTGGACGAGTCCACTGATATCGCATCGTACGCGCAACTCAATCGTCTGGGTCCGCTTCATCAAGCTATAACTTTGTCGATGAGCCTCTGCTCATCAAACATTGGAGGCCCACACCAAAGCGAGGACATTTGGAAGGTAGAGCAGTTTTATCGTGACCATGATCTGGACTTCGGAAAGTTGCTCGATCTACAACAGACGGCGCGCCAGCAATGTTAGGAGTGCGTTCGGATTCAAGCGTAAATGCTTGAGGTGCTCCTCAGACCTCCATGTACACTGCATGATTTCACCGAGAGAAGCGCTCGCTTCGTACTTTGCCAGAAACCTTGGCAGAGCGTGCTCTCAGAAGTCGTAAAAATGGTGAATCACATCAAATCGAATGCCCTCAACACTAGGTTATTCAGGCTATTCTGCCAGGAGATGGACGCCGACCATAAGAATTTACTATTCTACACTCAAGTCAGGATGGTTATCTCGAGGAAACCTTCTTCTGCGTGTTTACGAGCTCAAAGATGAACTGAAGGAGTTCCTACGCACACAAGGGAAAACAGCATGGTAGCGTTGCTTGAGTCGGACTCTTGGCTGTCGAACTGTGCTATCTCGTTGACATCTTTGAACGTCTCAATGTCCTCAACCGCTCCCTCCAGGCAAAGACGCCAACCTCATTGATTTTTTTCACGACAAAATGAGCGGATTTCTGGCGACTCTAAAATTACTGGCAGAAAACGCAGCTGTTAAGCGCTAAATTTTCTGGGTAAATTCAATATGCACCAACCATGTTACCCATCAATGAGAAATTAACAAACTTGTAAAAGGATGACATGGGAATGTGTGTGTAAAGTTTTGCCTCAATCTGTCCAGCCGTTCTGGAGTAGAAGACTTATTTTTTAATTAAAAAAATAATTACCTAAATCACTCCCCATTGCCAATACCACTTTACCTATGACGTCACGATTTCAAATAATATGCAACTAAAAAATGATACATACCAAGGTGAAAATTCCTTGCGATCGATCTACGCTTGCCAAGAAATGAATTTTAAAGAAAAAAAAACCCTGAAAATCTGTGCGAAATAAGAAAAACAATAGGGTACCCAGCCTTGAAGGGTTGGACACCATAAGCTCTTCAAAGATTGGAGATCCAAGGAAGCTACTCAATTCATTAATAAGGTTGGTGGATTCGTTCTCATATAGTTCTTCAAAAACATTATCTTCTCTTAGAAGGTAAAGGAGGCTCCAAGATATATTTTGAATGATTATGCTTTTTTCAACATTCGACTAACAACTTGAATTGTTGAATCCTTTCAGATAGGAATCGTTTCACAAATGGATCTGACACTAATATTAAATCTTATAAGTTTACCTCCATCTGATCTCTTAAAGATCTTTGAAGAGTTGTGATTGCAAAATGGTTTTGTCTCATGAATCTCCCTCAATCCAATTTTCTTATTTCTTTTCATGTTTTCTAGCAATGTTTTACGTGTTTTTGTGATGAAGTGTTTTTATAACTGTCTTTAAGACATCCTAAGAACAGACATCACAATGTTGTGTTTCTTGTCAAATGGAGATATTGTCTGAAAAGATGACTGTGTTTGTTTGGTTTGAAGGTGTTTTTTTTTTGGAACATTTTTATTCATGATTTTTTTTTAATGTTGAAGGCTCCAGGCACGACTAAAATAGCTCATCGAGGCCAAGCCTTAAAAAAAGAACTGCATAGAGAAGTAGAAAGAGAGAATAAAGTGAGGAGGGAAAATGAGTGAGTAACAAAATGTATGATGAAAAGTATATGATGTTTGTTAGCAGAAGAAGATTAAAGCTAGCTGTACTATAGGTTGAGTGAGACAGAAAGTAAGACCAGAAATCCTGACACGGAGAGTGTAAAGATGGTTCCGGGCACCACTTTAACGCTCTAAGTCAGAACCGTAGTACCACCCTGGCGGTTGCTGTCTACAATCTACTACCTAAAAAAACCGCTCTAACCAGATGGGTGTTTTTTCGGACACACCATCTCCTTACGGATGGCCTTGGCTCAATGGAGCTCATCCACCCTGTGCAGGTGTTGTTTTTCGTCCTGGCAGGGTTTCACCATTCACCCCCACTGGCAAGCCAGTGAGGGTGTCGGTTGAGTCGCCGACAACCCGACCATGCGGCAGGTAGCACGGTTACATGTTACCAGTGGCAGTCAAGAAAACTGACTGACCTGATTTCAAATGTTCACAGTATGTTGTATTTACCATTATTATGAATAGAAAAAACTGCTAAAAATAATTTTCTGATGAAATCTCATGATAATTTAGAGATACTTTTTGTTTAAACTTAAAAATTTCTTGATGAAAATTCCGTTTAATTTATAGGTGAATCTGTGCTTTAAAACCATTTTACCCAGCAACTTTTTTTACCAATGAATACAATGTATCAAGACACAAAGACAAGTTTCACTCAATCTCTATATTTGTAAAAGATACTGAGAAATAGTGTCGAGGATGTAAAATTGAATAAAGATAAATATAAACAACTATTGGATAAAAAACAATTATGGTTGATAATATGAGTTCTTGAATTTCCTTCGGTGGAAGGGCTTTGAGTATATCTGGAGAACATCAATTAAAGTGCTCTTACAAAAGTTTCTCCTCTCCTTCTGGCATATATTCAAAACTAGAGAAAAAAAAAGCAATGAACAAGAAAGTATCAAAAAAGAAAAACCTTACGAATGAAGCTTCAGAAAGAAAAGATAAGACCATCAGCCATAGCAAGGAGGAATTTGCATTTTTTTCAAACAATTCTAAAGATGTAAATCTTGATGAAACAAAGGAATGTTAATATATCAGGTGAATTGACATTTCGTTCAGTTGTAGTCAAGGACCATTTTAAAATTATCTTTAAAAAAAAAATGTAGTACTTGATTAAGGAAGAATGAATGTCAAGTATGACGGTGATAATACACGTTTTTTTTTTTTTTTACAAGAGAAGAACTGAACAAATGATGGTAATGTTTCAGGGATTGATAAAATAGCCTTTTTACAGCCATTTTTCCCTGCTGAGCAGGGTTAGCTTTTTTGCGGCTCCATGCAATCATGGTTCCCTTCTTGAGGCAAGTTTTATATCCGGAGTGCCCTTCCTGACACCAACCCTGGTCGCCTCTTATGACACACAGGATATGGTACACCTATTCTAACCGGGGCATACACCGGGACCAGTACACTGGAACTCATTTCGCCGACCTCAGAAGGATGACAGTGAGTCAACCCCCTGTGTTAATTCAGTGGCCAACAGGGATCGAACTCAGGACCCTAGGATCCCAAGCCAGCCACCCTAACCACTAAGCCAACACCAGGCTCATGTTCAGGGATTGATGATGTATATATTCAGATGTCATTTTCAGGAAACATCACATAACATAATGAATAAATAAAATAAGATTATCTTGAAATTAAGCTGAACTCGGATAAACAGAGTTTCTAAAAAAGCCAATCTAAATTTATTTTCTAAATATATAAATGAATGATTTTTTACCATTTGGGAAATTATGATAAAATTTAACAACCATAAAAATCTCCGAATTCATAAAGATTTCTAATAGTTGATTCAAGTGGATGTGGAAAAACATGCCTCTTTTAAGATGCTCCTTACTCCAACTTTTTAGATTTTGATAACTTAATAATTTTCCAAAGTCGATGTTTCAACCTGAGTATCAACTACTCTCAAAAGGTTTTAATGCAGGTCTTCAAAATAGACATAATTGTTTACTTAAACTTCAAAAAACTAAATGATGAACATTGAAGATATACACAACTATTTTGTGTTACACAGAAATGTAAAAGGAAATCAAAACCTAACTTGTAGTCTTCATGATAATATGGATGATGTACCTTCACCCCAAGATTTAGAAATATCAAAAAAGAATCTCATTCTTTTTGATAATGTGTTAATGAGCGAAACCAAATGGTTATGGATAGCTACACACAAGAGGGAACATTCTTCTTGTTAAATTTATTTATCTTAGTCATCATCCTTTCAACTCCCTCGTTCACTCGATAAAAAAATAACGCTATAATACTTTTATTTATTTCAAGTTAAATTCAATAGATTATAAAAAAATTTGGGAGAGATAATTGTTCTCCGTTGTAAAGTGAAAAAAAGAATTTGAGGAGGATATGAAACATACGTCTGGAAAATATAAATCATTGTCGTGAAACAAGATGAGATCACGAGGGATTTTTTTATTTTAAAACAATTGACATACATAGTTGTTATTATTAATCTTGTGGCATAAATCTAGATTCTTGAATAGTGAAAATGAAAAGATACATGTGTTAAAAAAAAAAAAAACACCATGTGACACGTATTGCATCTATAACAACCAGTGTAATGTGGACCAGAGAGAAGTAGAAGATGGAAGATTATTACTACATTCAATGGAGAACATATGCGATTGAGGAAACGAAGGTCCAAATTTGAGGAGGTCTCTCTTGATGCAACAAAATATTCACATTAAGGTGAGTTACTTAAACTAAAATTACTTAAAGTTACTTAAAGAAACTAAAATGTGGTGGTCTTGGTTATTAGAAACTAATCCAGAAGGAGTGAGACCAATTATTAAACATCTGGTGGGTAATCGAGTTAAGATTTTACATTCGGTTTTGATGTTGAATGAAGAAACTCAACGCAAACGTATGAAAGCAGAGATGCAATATTATTGACAAATCAAAGCACTTCCATGTGGAATTCGGTGTTCTAGAGGAAAGCCATGATACGTGTGGTTCATTTAAAAACCAGATGGAGATACTGCTACTGATAAGAATAATGTGTGAGTGATAATGCCAAGTGAAACAACTTCGGGTTTCTCTGGATGGAACATTTTATATACGAGACAGATTGGAAATTGATTGGGAGAAAAATAATGCCAAGCATACACTCTTAAGAAAAGGTGTGAAAGCAATGGCAATAAAGAACCCATTTTGGATATGGTTGCATTTAAAAGCCTATATACAATCTACGCGATTGACCTGAGTGCTCAAAAAGAAACTATAAAGTTGAATGGAGTGGAAACTTCCCTATACATTGAAAGAGGAGAGAGTGAAGAAGTTGATACATATTGTTTGCTTTTGGAAGAAACATAATTACAGATTAATACAGATAATTGTTATGATTAGTCTCACATAATGTTTGATAAATAAATGAGTAGCAAAGTGTCAACTGGGGTATATGTAATCAAATCAATAATAATAAAAACTATCATCTTGTATTCAAAATCAAAAGCCTGTATGATTAACATTAATACAATTCAGAGAAAAGGACAGTAAGTGGTGATGTTTTGCTCACAAGAGAACAGATGAAAACCATGAACGATACTGGCTCACTTAAAATAAAATGTCAAAACCAATGTTGAAAAAATATTCAATAAGAGATGAGTGGGGATTTTTCCCATTTATAATTCCTATATTTGCTGGTTTAAGTACAGCTGGAGCATGACGGGCAGTATTTCATCAGCGGTGAAAATTGCCAATGAAAGGAAGGCTCAAATACAGGCATAAAAAGAGTTGTAAAGACAACAAAGAGTTGGAGAAACAAATTAGTGGAAGTGGTAATTGTAGATTTTGCTGAAAAACTTCATAGCCTCCCTAATAAAGCGAGATTGTTAGTTGGAGTTATGCTTTCTTCTATCGCACAACCTGGTGTAAAATTAACTAAAAGGGTAATGGATTTATATCTCTCATAAATAAATGAGCATTGATGATGGTTTAAAGAATTTGGAAAGAATACATCATCAATATAGAACTTGCAAATTTGGAAAAAATTGATAACGTGGTTATTTGTATGAGAATTAATTAACAAAGTTGCCTAAAAATACAAAGATTATTATTATGAATTTAGAAGATAATAATGGAAATGGTTCTCATTGGGTTTGTATTGATAAAATCAGGCTAAATATTATTTTGATATTATGGTCTTCCAACACCTGTTGAAGTCATGAAATTCTTACAGAATGATGTTCATCAAACATTTTAAGTCCAAGAATTGAATTCCAAGTGTTGTGGTCAATTTTGTCTGCTTGTGTTATTTTAACTCAACAATTATTTAAAAATTATTTTGGTATTTTTAATCTAATATAAATGACATGTTGGAAAAGATAGTTCTACCTTTGGTCTAACCAAGAGTTAGATATTGATTTGTCAATATTTTATACAAGGCACAGGCTGAACGACCAAAAATATTAATATGAAAATGCTTAATATTAGTAAATTATTCAAGCCCAACTGATGAGAATGACTGGTGAGATTTAGTGATTATCACAATATATAATATCCTTAAATAAAATGGCTGTGTATTCAAAAGCTATAGAAATTTGATTTTATCTCCAGGTCGTACAGAATTCACAGTTCCAATTGAAATAAAAATTTAAAGAAGGGCATATCGTTTGAAGAGAATATAACCTTGGGGATATGATATGAATAATTGCTTCACGAAAAAATATTTCATGAAAAATATGTGACCACTATATTCGTTATTGTTGTGGGTCTTCGTCTGTCTGTTTCGTCTGTCTGTATGTCTATGTTCCGAGCATAGTCCGTGGGTTTTGGTCCGATCCTGATGAAATTTTGGGGGAGGTTTATATCATGATCTAGTTGTGTTTTCCTGAAATGGGCGTGGTGCGCCCATTAGCGGAGCCACGCCCAAAAAACATGTGTTTTTAGGGTAGCCGATTTCATTTGCATCTTCTCCTAGGAGTTTTATTTAATCTGACAGGGGTTTTGTATTTGGTTAGCCCAATGGCCCTGCATAGCCCACGGAGCTCGATTTTCATTTTTCGTTCCAAGGTCAAGGTCACAAGGTCACGAACTTAGAAATTGCGATTTTGACATAAAAAAATTTTCTCCGAGGGGTTTGTCGAATCTGGCAGGGTTTTGGTATTTGGTTAGCCCAATGGCACCTGCATAGCCCCACAGGCTCGATTTTTCATTTTCGTCCCAAGGTCAGGCCACAAGGTCACAACTTAGAAATTGCGAATTGTGTTTTTAGGGGGTAGCCGATTTCAATTTGCATCTTCTCTTAGGGATTTGTCGAATCTGGCAGGGTTTCGGTATTGGTTAGCGCCAATGGCCCCTGCATAGCCCCACGAGCTCAATTTTTTCATTTTCGTCCCAAGGTCAAGTGCACAAGTCATGAACTGAGGAAAATTTCGAATTTTGACATAAAAATCATACGACTGCCCAAACTTTGAGAGCTAGGATGACAATATTTTTTATGCATAATCTTGAGGTCATTCCCCACCTCTAAGTCTTCAAAACCATTTTGCTCTATCTCGAACACCTTGCCCGTGGCGCCCCCTTCAAGTTTGTTTTTTATCAAAGATGGATAATCCGAGGAGTGCGAAATGCCATAGACCTATATGACTTATATTTTCCGAATTTCCAGAGGAAGTTTTGCACCAAAGGTCATAATCCTTGACCTTTGACCTTTAAAGTTCACAAAGGTCAAAATTTCAAAGTTGTGGGAATCAAACCGGGTTTCGACCTTCTTCGACGAACTAACTCCATTAAGCTATAGCACATATCCTATCCTTATTTTAATGTCCACAATATTGTTTTGTGATCTTTAAAGGTTATGCCAAGGTCAAATTTAAGTTGTTGAACGAAACCGGTTTTCAACATTTTGCAGCTAATAAACCCGTCACTCCTACCACATCATGTTGATCATTTTTATAACTTGTCAAACATTATCATATTGTCTCATCCTTGACTTCTGAAACAATCTACATCGTTAAATACCACTCGTGAACCATCGCCGTCTTCAGACATGTTTAGGTTATATTGGTCGTTTAAAATTAAACCTACAAGACCTGAAAGAATTAAATCAGTCTCGTAAGGAAGAATATTATCCACTTGGGTGCGATAATGAGTTTTGTGGAAGTACGATGAGCAAAACAAGTAAAATAATTTAATAATTGAGCAACTATCACATTTATGAACCCCTCTTCCTTTCTCTTCGGTCTCTTGATACCCTTTTTTATCCCCAAAATCCTGAGCCCCAAATGACAATGCAAAACTTAACACGAGGCCTTCCCTGCTTCTTTCAATAAACTAACACAAATACCCACTAAAACTGTCATGAACACAAATACAGCTTTATAAGTTCAGCCCCACAGCCCCTGAAACAAATCACGATGACAAAATAAGCAAAACAACACACACAAAGCACTTGTTTTGTTCTGTTGGGCTTACCCTCTTGCGAACTGCAGGAATGTGATTCCTCACAGTTGTTGTTTCAATACATTGCAATTGCATCCCTGTCCAGCTTGACAGACCAGGAGCCAATACCCCCCACTAGGATTGTGTGACGCAATACTGTTAGCTACTCTCTAACCAACATATTCCCTATCTTGTTTAAAGCCCTTTTTAGAATGTAGTTTGTCATCCCTACATTGCTGTTTTTTTATTAGCAACATTTTTTATTCACTTGTATAGAGATAGACTAGTGCGGATCAGCTTGCTACACTTGCCTCTCCATATATCGTTGCAGCAATTGACGTCACAGATTTGCTTGTTGTCACGATTTACACCAATCATAATATGTTACGGATCTGGAAACCATATGCATTCAAACATACAGATGTCCCAAGAGTCAGTTATTCCATTAAGTACATGTGAGACAGGTCCCTTTCTTTGTTCTAGTGGGAGATCAAAGGTGTGTGTTGCGATGTCCTTTTAGGTAGGTTATTACATCTAACGACCATCCAAACAAACTATCTAACGACCATTCCAACAACCAACCACAGTACCTTCGAGCGCTTGCAACCCTCGCCTCGCTGGCCACAGCATACCGGGGCAAAAACGTCCAGTCGCCGTTCCTTTGCGCTTCTACAAATGTTCCTTTTCAACGTTGGATCTTCCCCGTGATGAGTCCACACGGTGGAGAGGGCGGCCTCCCGTTTGGCCGAGGCCCGCCCAGAAAGGGCGGACCCCATGAAGTCCCTGTCCAATCGGGGCGGACGGTGACGTCTGTTTCACCGAGCCCCCACCCCGTTCGAGAAGTCCATAAAAATACGATGCAATCCTCAGAGTGGAAGTTTTTGAGGAGTTGTGTTGGTTGTGCATCGTGCGGTTTGAGCTGGAGTCTGGGGCATTTGAGTGAGTTCTGCATTTGGCTGCGTTCGTTGAGTTTTCCTGGGTCCCGTCTGCGACCCTGATCTCCGCCCTGGACTCCGACTGCATCCACTCGGGTCCTCCACGGGCACGAGCCCCACGCGTGTGACTGTGGGCGGAGCCGCACGACCATTAGCAGGTGCCGCACCGCGGAGCACCCCTCCTTTCAACGGGCAGGTACCCAAGCGACTGCGACCCCAGCTCCGTCTTCTCCCTCTCTGGATGCAGGGTCCTTTTATAAATCATCTGATGTGTGGGCCTGTCTTGTAAGTAGAAACTGTATAAGTGTTTTGAACATGTAAATTGTTGCTTGAATATTCCACGATAAGTCTTGCTCTGTGTCTTCTTTATTGTAAATAAATTACTGTAGAAATCTTCCCAGATCTTCCATCCTTTCTTTCATTGGTCCAGCATGGTTCAGATCTGAGTTTTAGCCGTTTTTAGCCCGTTAATCCGTTCATTCTAGCCAGTACGACCTTGGCAGAACGCTCGCTGCGTCCGAACCGGAAAGGTATTGGCAGTTGGTGTCGGTAGAGTGGTCCAGTTCGGGCAAGTGTTACTGAGGGCGTGGTTCCCCGGTAGACGACACCGCATAGTTAATTAGTTAATTGGTTCTCGACAAAAAAGTTCCTACGCTACGCGGTTGAGATATTGGCGTCCACGGTCGGTTAAGCGACCCGCCGCCTCACGAAATATCCGGAGCGACGGCCTGCAATTCCGGGGAGTCTGGTGGGAGACGACGTAACCTCCCCCACCTATTGGTCGTTCTTGCCACCGGTCCCCGGCCCGCAACAATATAAACATTTCTTTGCACAAATTTATTTGTAACTGACGACCTGTGAACCCGTTGGGTTCCCGTTGTGACAGCAGTTGATGAAAAAAAAAGACAAAATTTTAATATTTTTAGTGGTCAAACTTTAACTTGAAGAAAATTTGAGCATTTACCTCAGAGTCATTCGTTCAGCCAACCGGTTTCACAAGTATATCAACACATTCTCCATGTTTTCTTGTTTGCGCTTTATGGATCGTCATACCAAAACTTGATTGAACCGGGAATTGATTTTTTAATAATTTTTTCGTTGCCTGATTTGAGCAAAACTTGATAGTGCCACACCACAGGCAAATGGTGAGTAACGTGGCCCTACATTTTTTCGCTATCGTGTACCATTTTGGCTGTATTTTGGAACATACATGAATATTAATATACATATATACATATATAAATGAGAGTTTTAGTAATATGCAGGTAGTCGTCGACTTATGACCGTGATTGGTCCGGACCGATCGGCGGAAATCGATTTGGTCGTAAGTCGGCCAACCTTTATTTTTTTTTAATTTAATATTATACTGTATAAAGATAGAATAGTCATCTGTAAGTCATACTGTATTTTATTAACATTTCTTTGTTTCAAGTCAACACTGCACACAGTACAATCGGTTAATACGGTACTGTACTTGCAAAAACATTCAAAATACAAAACATGTTATTGGTCACTCATGCCTGGCTGTGGATCGTCGATGTTATCTGCTAGGGCAGGCTCCGAGGTATCCGAGTTGTTTTTTTTTCGTAAACATGGTAGCTTTGTTGAATGGTTTTTCTTTTTCTCCTCGTAAATTTCATGATATGGGCGAAAAACATCGTGTGAAAAAAAAAAAGTTTGTCGTCGTCGTAAAGTCGAACAGTCGTAAGCCGACGACTACCTGTATAGATATTGGTGATATACTTATTTGAAATTATTTGTAATATAAAAAATCCAAGTGGTCTAAATGGTCAAGGGTCAAAGCTGTCCAATCTTTCTGAAGGGTATAACGGGTGTAAATGGTCTTTCGGTCTTTGTGACTGCGTATTCAGGGTATTTGAGTCTTTTGGGATCTTCAGGATCTTTTTGGTCTCTCAGGGTCTTTGAGTGTTCCGGGTTTTAAGGGTCTTGGGGAATTCATGTTCAAACAGGACATGATTAACAGGCGTATGGTCTTCATACACTGATGGACAGTTTTATGGCTTCACCGCCTCAATCACGGCTTCACTGCCTCACGACTGTGCTTTTCGTTTTTACGTGTTTCTATATATATATAATACTTTTTTTTTAATACATATATATATATTTATACACAAATATATTATACAACATATTATATATAATAAATTTATACATACATATATATATATATATATATATAATATTATTTATATGATGCTGATTGGCACACTCACTGAGTGCTATCACCATCAGTGACCCCTATCAAGAAGTCAGCATTCTGTGGGGAAAGGCACAGTAGTTCGCTGCAACCTAAGATTTCCCAATAATGGTGAACCCTCTTTGATGGAGGGCACGCTTTTCAACTCAAACTTACCAAGAAGTGAAAAAGGGATCCAGATCCCCTCCCATTGAAAAATATTTCAACAGGATATTGAATTGGCATGAAAATGAGTGTCGATGCAAATTTCTCCAAAATTAGCAAAATGGTTTGAGGGTGATAAAAAAGAATAATAAAATGTTGCAATTAAACTTGATTGAAATTTTTTTTTTCGTACATAGCACAATGTATTGTTGTAACCTTTTAAGAAAATGTACTCACATACGACATGATTATTACAATTCTATGCACTTGAACATGTATCTATTTTAATATATACGAGGTCCATCGAAAAGTAACGGGACTGAGCCTGCTGTGTCTCCACTACCACATCTTGAATGAATGGTTGTGTCACACTTTACAACATTTCAGCAATATATTGTGATTATGATGGTTGACTGCACTCATTGTGTGATTTTTTTTACAGGTCGTGCTTTACACGTTGTCTAGTCTGAGACGTCGCGCTATGAGTCGTGAGCAGAGACCAATATGAGTTTCTTGCCAAGCTTGGCAAAACACCTTCTGAATCCTTCGCAAAACTGCAGCAAGTCTCCGGGGAAGAACGATGTCATGTACACGTGCATTTGTATGGCACAAGAAGGTTCAAAGAGGATGGAGCAGGTTGCAAGACTATCCACGATCTGGAAGACCTTCACGAGCAGAACGGCGGACAACATCGCGCGTGTGAAGCAGATGGTGCGCGCAGATCGTCGACTCATGGTGCGGATGATTGCTGAGGTACGTTCCATCAACAAGGACTGTCTGGAGCATCATCACTGAAAATCTCGAAATGCGCAAGGTGTGCGCAAAGATGATCCCCAAAGCTGTTGTCCGAGAACCAGAACAGGCAAAGAGTCACTGTCTGTCAAGACATTATCGAGCGCCTCGAGGATGATCCAGACCTGATCGGAGAGTCATACTGTGATGAATCATGGATATCGAATACGATCCCGAGACCAAACGCAGAGTAATCAGTGGAAAAGTCCGGCATCACCAAGACCAAGAAAGCAAGGATGTCAAGTCGAAGTCAAGTGATGCTATCGCGTTTTTTGACATCAAGGGCATCGTCCACTTCGAGTTTCTACCACAAGGTCAAACAGGAATCAATACGTGTACAAGGAGATCCTCCGCTGCCTCATGAGATCAATCCCGGACAAGAGAGGATCTGTGGGAGAACAATGCCTGGGTGCTCCACCATGACAATGCCCCTGCTCACAGTGCCCTGAGCATCCGACAGTTTCTGGCGAGAGGACGTGTCAACTCTGGAGCAACCCCGGTATTCGCCAGACTTGTCCCCTTGTGATTTTTTTCTATTCCCCAAGCTCAAGGGGTGATCAGGGACCGATTTCCTTGATGTGGAGGCCATCAAAAGGGCCGTGACGACGGAGCTCCAGAGGATTTCAGAAGAACGCTTCAGGGTGTGCATCGAAGTTGGAAAAGAGGATGGACAAGTGTGTAGGACTGGAGGGAAACTATTTTGAAGGGACAAGCTGTGCTTCAGTATATTTTTGGAATAAATTTTTTGTGAATCAGTCCTGTTACTTTTTAGACAGATCTCGTATGTATTGTTCGGATTTCAGAATCCGCGTCTGATGAATGCATCCACACATCCAGGTCCTCAGACAGTTATTTCCTTAAATGCATGTTCGGGATTAGCCTGATCCCCATGTCTAACGGGATTTTAAATGTGATGCGTTGAGAAGGGTAAAAGCATATATCCCCCTCCTTATGGAAGCTTTTTTTTCTTTATGACAGACACGTTTTCACATATTTCTTCGCGAGTGCTGATCCTGCATTATTTTTCCTCAGTAACGTTATGCACATATTTCTTTCGCGAAGCGCCGACGCCCGCCTTTTATCGAAGCGCACGGGTCGTCAGGTAACGGTGCACAAGTGGGCGGGTGAGCTTGGGGACTCTGCGCC
Organism: Eptatretus atami; assembly: GCA_035128595.1. Taxonomy (NCBI): domain Eukaryota; kingdom Metazoa; phylum Chordata; class Myxini; order Myxiniformes; family Myxinidae; genus Eptatretus; species Eptatretus atami. The sequence goes on from CM068968.1 coordinate 4,951,152, forward strand.
CCGCTGAGACGGGCCACAGATATAAAAATAATCGGAGGTCCTTCTGAGAGAAGTAAGCGAGAGAGGAAGTGCGCGAGAAGCGAGCAAAAAAGCGGGTTGTAAGCGCGGAGGAAGAAGCGACTGTGAAGCGCGCAAGTGAGAGAAAGAAAGCAAGAGTTGAAGCGCGCAAGGAAAGAGCAAGCCAGAGAGGAAGCGGCAAGCGAGGGAAGCGTGCAGCCCGCAAGTGAGGCAAGCGAGCATGTGGTGCGCGTGTGGGTGGCTGACCAGTGCCAACAACGAGACAATTCGTCCTTCCCAGTGTTGAGCAAGCGAGCGTTGGAGTGGCGTGAGCAGAGCCGACAACGAGTGAGGCACGGGTCGGTCACCAACGTGTGAGGCGCGGGTCAGTCACCAACGACCTGTGGGTCACTGGACGTCACCAGTTTCGTGAAGTGTGAGGAGCTGCCGTGTCGCACACAGGGTCGAAACCCACGACAGACGATCTCGGCCCTCCCAGACGTCGACTGGCATTCAAGGCTTGTCACAGAGGGTCACGGCAAGGCTGGGGCTGGCGATGGACGTGACATGCACGCACAATTTCAGGACATTTCACTTCACGGACAACTACACTCTGGTGATTGAGACGACTCTTCTCGACCCCCCCCCCCCCCGATGATCTGTACCCTTGTCTGTGTTTAGCTGTAAGTAAGTCAACCCCGATAAGCATCTCTCTCTGCTCTCGTTTCCTCCTAGCATTTTGAATTGATTTTGCCTGAGTAATTCATTTGGTTGCTTTTGAAACTATTCATTTATTTACTAGAAAAGAAAAATTTCTTTTTATCATTAATTTTTATTATATAAAAATATTTGTCGACGTCAAGCTGTCCATGTTTGTCCTCTTCCTTCATTGGCTAGCATTATTCGAACCGAGATAACTGGGAGGTAATTACACAGATTGACCAAAAATAGTCGGCACACACCAGCTGTAAAACGCTCGCCGCCCTAATTAAAATCTAATCGAGATAACTTGGTGCGATTGCCGAGGGCGCGCTCCCGCTCAGTAACCATGTGCTCCAGTAAACGGAATACATTAATGACGGTGGATAGGACTCGCTGGTTAACTGGGTGGCGTTCGTGGTTTGAACACCCACCGTACACATGTTAATGTGTGAGCGGTGGCCCCAGGTCCGGCTCTTCGAGGACAACCGGGATTAATCCTCCTGAGTACAGCTGGTGTCTCGAGTACCGTGGCCACAACAACTTATGTCCGGGAGTGGGATATTTTTCAACCCCTCTTGATCAATAAATTGGTGTCAGTTTGTCGACCTGTGGTGCGCTTCACGCACCTCAAATTTTAGAGTGGTTAGACCAAAATTTTTAGTTAAATTTTTGGGATGGACAATGTGGACCACACGGGCAGGTCCCGGTGGCCATGTAGATGATGTAAATATGGATATGGAATTGGACCCAGGGACCCGCATGAGTCAAATGGAGGGTGAAGAGGAAAGCATGGAGGAGATGAGAAATAACCCCACCTCGGTCTTGGAAAATGCAGCGGCAATAGTGCAGAACGCCGGGGTTATCGCCACCCAATTGCAGCCGACGAATGACATGATGTGGTGCCTGAGCAAATAATGGCAGAAGTAATTATGATGGCAAAGAAAACACGCGGAATGGAAGTGATGAGCAGAAAATGGACAGGATGAGTTGAAGAAACAACAGAAAATGGACAGGATGAGCAAAAAGAAGAAGAAACCAGAAAAATGGACAGGACGACGAGAAAACAGGCACAAAATAAAATGTTGGCCAAAACACAGCAGAATGGAAGCGATGACAGAAATAGCGAAAACAAACAGAAAATGATCTCTTCTGTTCTAATTGCTATAATTGCCCTTTGGATAGGAAGTTGGGAGGTGGAAGGGCAAATTGACTATTGGCCAATTAAATACAGAGGGAAAAGAGCAATTGGAAACCATGCTGAGCATTTGCATGACTTGGGAACACATGGG
>CM068968.1:5070080-5084147 GCA_035128595.1 Eptatretus atami
CACACTCTTATTTAATAATAGAACTTCAAAAACACAGGGATATTTCTGCCATAAACAACACAAGTCAAAGTATTAATTTGCAAAAATGATTTCACAAAACTTATAACTCGTATTAGTTTCTAGATTTCTTGACAAGTTTAGGGCAACACCAATAGCAATCTGCATCAATCTAGCTCCAAGGCTCTTTTCCAACATCTTAATTTCAGTTTTTCCAAAAGAGGAAATTCTAACTACAGAGGAATTTCAGATAAAGAGAGAATTCAATATAAAGAGAATTCTATTAATAGGAAATTAATGAAAATTCTACTGAAGATTGAAATTCTAATTGTAAAGAAAATTCAACCATGATTGATTCTAACTGAAGAGGAATTTATTATTAGATGAATTCTGGTAAAGAGGATTCTAACTCCGGAGGACTCAACAAGGATGAAGTTTCACCGTAAGAAGAAAAATTCTTACAAGAGGAATTTATCCTGTATGATTATATGAATTCATGTATAATTAAAACATCAACTTCCTATCAAAAGAATTTTTCTATAATAAACCTTTATGAAGAAGGATAAGTGTAAGGAATATAAACACGCAAATAAATTTTGGAACATATTTTAAGATAAAGACCTGGAAGAGAATATCATTGATTTGTATCTAAAAACAGATTTTTATTGTTAGACTGATGTGTTTGAAGCATTAGATCACTCGCATAATAAAAATTGTTAAGGATAGATCCTCCCACATTTCACAGCTTCCTTGTTTAGCTTGGAGTTGCATGTGAAAATGACAAAAAGAATGATTAATCAGTATGTATATGCTATTTATATGAGAATAAGTCTAAGAGAGGTGTATATTCCAAGTATGTTTCAAAGATATGCTAAGCAAATAATAATATTTTACCAAATTATAAGTTGAAAAGATAGTAATATTGATTATTGATGCTAATAAATTTGATGGATGGTCAATGTCTCAATCTTACTTAGGTAATTAGATGTGGTAAAGAAAAGGATTATAAAGCTTTGAGATATCTTATTTCTCTCAAAGATGACTCAGGATGAAACGGTTTTATTTTGAGTTGATTTAAGTACCAAGAATCTCATAGATATAGCATAAATTCTTCCTTTGCATGTGAAAAGAAACCCAAAGAAAAGAATGTTTTAATGATTTCATAAAGTTTTAACTATTAAAGGAAATATCAACAGAAATATTAAAGCATTTTTATAAAGAGGATATTGTTGTCAAAGGAATTGAGACTATATTTCTGTGGGTTTGAGGTACTTAAAATTTATTAGAGTTTAAAATTTAAACAAAGTCCTTGGATGAAAAAGTTATATTAAATTAATACAATATGAGAGCAAATACAAAAGTAAAATTTAAGAGACTTTTAGATTAATTTAATGAATGCTGATATTTGAAAGATATGGAAATGTTTATAAACAGCAAAACATTAGATCGAGACATTTGGAAAGAAAGCTTTAGATGATAAATAAACAAGTTTAGATAGAAGAGTTTTTTTTCAGAAACTTTTTCTGCTATTCTATGAAAAAGAAAGATTGTAATGATAAACCAATTTATATTTGGTAACAGCAGTTCTTGATTTTATTTCAAAATATTGAGTAATTGATTATTGTATAATGACTAAGAAAGGTTCTGGTGAAAATTTCATTGGTGTATATGGACACTATAGCTTTATATCTAATTATAAAACTATTGAATGTTTATAAACGATATCGAAGAAAATATTTGGAGATGATACAAGTAAATTTTTAGAAGAAGAGGGAGTATTTTCAAAAAAGATGAAAAGTATTTGAAGTTAGGTAGTGGGTGGAAAGACATAGTGAGTTTATTGATGAGAGCAAAGCATCTATGCTTATAAAGTATGGTAGATCAGATTGTAAAAAGTAAAGGAATAAAAAATATTAATAAAAATCATATTTTAGAATATATTATAATTTTGATGATAAGAAGTAAGAATATAGGAAAATGAATACAATAAAGTTATAACACATAAGATATATAGTAAAAGCTAAATAAATGGCCTCAGGAACCTTTATGATAAGAATTTATTAGAAAGAATAGATTGTTTCAATATGATTTGTATGATGATTGAATAGAATAGATTTGTTTCCATATGACACAAGTTTTACGTGTGGATATGGTTTAGGGTTTAAGCTCCGCCACGTTTTTCACGGTATATTAAGAAATGTCGAACCAAGTATTAATCAAAATAAAGTAGTGGAGAATCTCGATCTTTGTATATAAATGGAAACATAAAATGATTGTAATATATCAAATAATTTTTGAAAAAATAACTAACAACAAAGTACATTAAACCAATAACGCGAATCATTTAAAAACCAATGAGTTAGAGATGTAAAGAAATAATTAAATATCCTTGTGATGACTGAAAATTTTAGTTTATCAATTGAACAATTGGATAAACAATTTCTATAATCTCAAATGTATGCAACTCAGGAGTTCAGATTGATGTTAAGAGAATTTATTCATTTCGTAATGACACACAAAAGCGTATCTTGAAAATATTAAATATTTCAATGTTTTGTTTTAATATTTTAGAGGGGATTGTGCAAGACAAATTAACTATTGAAGTAATATGAATGAACAAATGTTTTAGTTCAATGATGTGAGCTAAACATTACATTGTTATTGAAAATGGTGTCCAGCTTAGCAGTTTCAGATATCTTTCAGAACACTTGAACAAACCACATATACTTTCTCTTGACCAATCTTTATCTTGCGCATTGTTATTTGAACATAGATCCAAGGTTAAAAGGAGGACAACAAAAACCTTGAAAAAGGGTGTAATTTTTAAGGAAAAAAATTGTATCGTGAAAATTCCCCCCATCATTTAATGGGAAAAGTGACCAATCAGTATATCCAACCTACTACTCATCATATACCAGTTACAATCAAATACCAGTTTGTCCTCAGATATTAACTGCATGCTCCAAAGAGTTTCCCCCTTCAGAAAGAAAAGTCTCGCACACGGAAAGAAAGTCCTGACCTCTGAAAAAGTCACAAAAATTTTGAGTACGTGTGTGTTATACAAGTAATATATAATATATATATATATATTAGATTATATATATATATTATATGCTATATTATATCGATCATATTGTTACGGCTGTGGAAATTCGCAAACCACCATTCATGGTCCCGTATGAATATCTCCGAGAAGTAAGGTAGTTAGCCCAAAGCGTTGTCTAAGAATTTAATATGATTCATTCGGGCTGCGACCTTGAGATAGCCGTTTTCTTGTTTCTTATTCTTTATTTTGAACAACCACTGCCACCACACAACAACACCTAAACCACGCCACCTCATAAACCACGTGTTCTGACGGCAACGTTCAGTGCCTGGCCTTCACGAGGGAAAGCCCGGCCACCGTTCCCCCCCACCTCCCCCGAACGTAATGCGCGCCCGGTGGATCACCCTGTGGGAGAGGAGAATCACCTGCGAAGCGGCGATTGGCGGGACCCACTCCTTCGGAGTTTCCAGCTTTCTGGAAGGGCGGGAGTTGATGAGGTGCGTGCTTTGTAAAAGGGCAGAACGTGAGCGCAACAGCGGTTCTAGAGAAAAAGGGCGAACAAAAGACGAAGACATAATGTTGCTTTAAAGCCGACGCGACGAGTAGAGGAGATCGCGAGGCACCGACACGCGACGATTGAGGAAGCTCGGCGGAAAAGCAACGCGAAAGAGAGTGAGTGAGAGAGTCCGGAAAAGGTCCGAAGCGGAGCGGTGAGGAAGCTCGGCTGGAAAGGTTTACCACAACCAGCGTGAGGAATTCGGCGGGAAAGCTGATAACCGCTGCGGTGGAGTTTGAAAGAGTCAGTCGGTTGAGAACGGAGTGTGGATCGTTGTCGCAGGGAGGACGTGGAAGGACGAGCCGGTGTTAGGTCGTGGGAGGAGGATCGACGCGCCACCAAGGAACCTTTCTTTCTGGTTTTGTGTAATGTGGTGTGGCGCCAGTCCGAAGTAGGAACTATTAGTGCTGTACAAATTGCTTTATGCGGTAGAATTCTCTGCATCATTGTTTTTAGTTGTACTTGCTTAGTGCAGTCTGTGTATGCTGTTATAGTGTGCTCTACGTGTTTTCGTCTGAATAAAGTGCTTGTTGTGAATTTCCCGTTTCGCTGCGTCCTTTCCTTCGTTTGATCTTCCATTTGCTTACTAAAGGTCGTAGTGGACTTATTACGCCCGATAATTTATTGAAACCGTCGAGGCCGACATAACACCGCTGGTTATCACGATAACGAACGGACCGCTTTAAGGGCTCGATCGGAGTCACCTGCGGAGGTCGTCGGCCCGGTTTACAATTCCGTTGGTACTTATGGAAAGTCGAGTTGGCGACAACCCTTATCCCACCGGGGCCGATTGAAGATTGTACGCAAAGGCCCACCCGTGACTGCTCCGTGCGATAGTTGCCCGGAGGGTCACGACAGAAATTGTCCGTCCTGGGCACGGCCCTTTGAGTCACGTGTCCACTTCGCCGCGTACGGCCGAATTCGCAACATGTTCAAGAGCGGGGAAAACAAACTCTTCTGTCTCCAAGCTAAATTACGGGATCGTTCAGGTGAGAGAGGACCCCGATTCCCTCCAAATTACGACGATTTAAATATTAACCAGTAACAAGAATAATGGAAGTTCAAGGCGATCGGGACGGGGTAATAAATATGTGTATAATTGTAGGATCCATGGCCCGACTGTTCTTCTTTTATAACCCACAACTAATTTAGTCTTATAAAGAGAACACATGGTAAAGGCGATCTTTGGAAACCACTGTGAGAAGACACTTCTTACCCCAGGTGGGAAATGTCGATTCCATCAGTTGGTTTTATTATTTTACACCACACACTAAAGTCGCTGGGGCGGCCAGGTGGACGACAGGGCACAATAATGGGATTATGAAATTATTTGTAGAACTATGACGGCAAAATGATGAATCATAGATCATAAGCTGAGGGAAATAAACTCGGACGCGGAAGAAATATGCCGCCACGTTGGCGGAGACTCCGAACCACGGGAGGGAGTTGCAACGGCTGTCAGGCCCGTGGTGGGGCGGTGAGGAAATAATTCGGGAGACGTGCACTACGGGGGGAGGGGAGATCGACGATGGTGATAGGAATTGGGAGGAGAAGAACAGAAAATAAGCCTGAAAGCAAGATCATGTACGAGTCGTGATAAGAGAAGAGTGAAATAGAGGGTAAGTAAGCAGGGATGCGACTTAGAGAAAGCAAGGTTTGACCTACGTAAAGATAAGGGAAAGACTCCAGAAGAACAGGACTTAATAATCAGACACGACTGGAAAAGAAATTAACAATAGTGAGAACACGGAATGGGAACTGTAAGGAGAGACTACTACGTATGAAGACGGGTTGGTAAGACGAGCACCGCACACACAGAGTTAGTGCTGAGGACATGAGGGGATGTGGCAGAATTGTCGTGGACCGTGCGCTAAGCAGCTGATGCCTCCTCCAGACGAGGGAGGTTTTCCTTGAAGACTCGACGACCAGTGAGGTTCGGTCTGTGCTTTTTTCGGAGGACGGAGTGCTGCAGGCTCGTGCAACAGAGCTTAGGGAGGTATTAGAGACCCCGGAACCACTTTGGACACGGAATCCATGTGTGTTGTCCGTGTATGGTGAAAGGTGTGAGTGCGCCCCCGTTGTCGAAGCCCGTGTTGATCATGAGTGTGCGTCGCGAGTTGCCGATGCGCTCCCAGCACGCATGTGTAAAGGAGCACCACGAGTGAAAACGCCGCTGTGTGCGAGGGGAAACCACGCGGTTCATACCCCCCTGTATAAAGACACCGCGGTGAAGTCCCGCAGTGTTTGATTGAGCCGGTGTGCAGTAAGACATGTTGTGTGAGAAGACAGTGTGTGTGATGAGGAGCGGTATATGTAGGGAAGATGACTGGTCGGCAATGCGAGACGAACCGGTCTCATGAAGTGTGTGGAGTGGAGTGTGAGCTCTGACTATGGCAGGTTCGTGGTGCCAAGTGACGCGACGGACGTAGGCGGACATGTTTTGGGGGGGGGGGGGATAACCCCAGGCCGTGTAGGTCCGTAGCTGTAATGGACTCCGTGCTCGGGTCAACCAGCTGGCGAGCTCGAGTCCGTACTGCTTGCAACGTCACGAGCGCCACGTGCCTCGCTGCGGGATGAATCCCGTTCGAACGTCCAGCGTGGATTTTGCCAGATCCCCGGACGGACATAAGTTAGGCAGGATTAGTATTCTGGACGGAGGGTTCTCCACGCGAGTTTTCAGCTCCAACGGCAAGAGCAAAGTGTCGCGTGTGAGCCCCTACGGACGGCGAGTTTGTTTTGTTGCGCACTGCGTATGCTGCACGTTGGGGTGGAATCCGCAGAGAGTGTATCCCTGCGATATACCGTCTGAGAGGACGAGAGCTGTAGCAGGCTGCATGACTTCATGGCAATGTACAAAGTCCGAGTGCGAGTTGCCGTGGTGTGCGCGTATTTTGAAAAAAATAAATAAAAATTAACGAAAGCAGCCTCGCTTTGGGTGAACAGATTCCCTGGCAATGGTGGAGACCCCCTGAGCCTGGCACAGGATGGAACTAGCTGGGGAAGGTTTAGTCATAGTATACAGCTTCATGGGCACGGGTAGTCCTCATGGGCCCAATGATTTAGTGAGGATTTAGCGTACTTTGGTTGAAATGATTAGGATTTCGAAATGACGTGACAGACGGTGAGTGTTAAAAGGACGTAGTTTAGCTATGTGTAAATTGGAACGGCTGTATTTAAGGATCACCGTGGGATCACGAGATAGTTATGAGATTATGAGGCAGATGGCTGAGTCACGTGCGGTGTTGAAGAGTTGGTGAGATTTGGATGACTGTTTCGGGCAGTGAGCCCAGCGGTGTGTGATTGTATGCGAATAGGGGATATATGTGCGATGAGTGATTGGGGATTGTGACTCTCCGCCCAAGGTGACCCAGGTTAGTGATATGTGTGTGCGGGGTTAGTCAAATTGACCAAAAATGGAGGTCATTTTTGTTTGGTAATGTAGGCTCGCATACCCATTGAGGTTGCAGGATGCCCTCTTGACACGCTGGGAGGTGGCTGCGAAAGGAGTACGTGATGCGGTACCCGGCCACTGCTAGATCGGCCGTGGGTAGCAAGCCCAATGGGGCGATTAGTAGTGGCCACGCTCCCCGCAGGATGCGGGCGGGGCCATAGACCGCGTGGCAGTGGTCGGGACGGGACCCTCGGAAAGGCCCGGGAGCCAGCCCCACGTAGACGTTTTCAGGGATCGCCAGAGGGCAATCCCCGTGTTTAGTAAGCTTAGCTCGGAGCAGTGTAGTGCGGTTGCCATCATCGAGAATTCGCAGAGGGTCGTGACCTGCCAAGGGTTAGCACGGACTCCCACCATGAGATCGTGTGAGGCACGGAAGAAAAGTTGGTGCGTCCCAAAAATTGTAGAGTGGACACAACAACAGGCACGGGAATCTGTGTGATAAACACAATAGTTTAAACGAAGAGGCGCTTGTGATAACCCCGAGTTAGTTTAACATTTAAAGGTATAGGGTAATTAGGAAGCTGTACCTCCTGACCACATCCTTTCGCTCACGTTGTGGGCGCTTGGACCCACTGTTGTAAAGATCAGCTACATCTTGGACCATCCTGAGCATGAATTGGCCTCGCACAGGAACGCTTACCTCTCCCTCATTTCCCCTCAGGAAGGAACGAGGGTGGGAGTAGGTACGGGACGATAAGGTTAGCCAACAGGACATAAGGGATAGGGATCGAATATAGTGGGAATGTCAAAAAACTAAAGAACACAAAAAAAAAACAGTTGGTAAATTGGTTATTACAAATTAAGGGGGGTATGGACAGTACAGGCAAAGGCATGTTAGTAGCGCGAGAGCTACTGTTATCGAGTCCTCCTTCCGATGTGGCCAGCACCACCCACTCCCTCCCACCCATCCTTGCAACTCACGCGAGGAGCCGCAACTTCCGGGCGTCTGCTGCGTGCCTCAAGGCCTGGACCGGTCGATCTCCTCCGGCTGTGTTGCCTTCAGCGCCTCTGTTCTGCTCTTTGTATGGCCTGTTACCTTGCCATTCCATGCCCATCTCCCCTGTTCATCCAGCCCTTTTCAATTTTGGCTTGCCCCCCCCCCCTCTTGTTCATGCCAGATGCGCCAGATCATCAACCAGCAACGTTGCAAGTGCTAAGTAACTGTCCTGTGGCCAGCATACAACACGGCTGCAGGGCGCCCGTGCGCCGTTCACTGTTTAACTTTGTTGCTCCCTGCAGAGTCCATTTGATCCTGGGCCAGGGTTAGTGTAAATATACGTTAAGTATGTGACTGTTAAATATGAGGCGCCGTCATGTGTGTCTACCCGGCAATTTATTTAAGTCTCCTTATATGGAGTTGTTTAGATAGTTACTCACCCCTTCAGTTATTTATTTTGGGACACGCATACCATGAATGTTCGCACTCAGTATCCGAGGGCAAGAACGTGACTAGGTCGGAACACACAGATGGAACACGAGATTTACGAACTCGGTACGATCTGTAAAAAGGGAGAGGTAGTGCTACGACTGGGAAATTCGCAACCACCATTCATGTCTTTATCGTGAGTAATCCTCTAAGTACATGGTAGTTAGCCCAAAACCGTTGTTCTAAGGAATTTAGTGTGATTCATCGGGGCTGCGACGCTTTGAGATAGCCGTTTTCTGTTCTATGCTTCATTTATGAAACAACCACCGTCCCACACCACGCAACACTACAACTAACACCAAACCATCGCCACATCTCAACAACCACCTGCTTTCTGATTCGGGCACACGAGTTGCCAGAGGCCTGCCTTCGACTGGAAAAGCGCGCCCCTCTTATCCCCCCCTCCCCGATACGAAATGCGCCGCCGCGTGATTACCCTGGAGGCAAAGAATGCCACTCGGTTTTGACGTCGCCGATTTGTCGGAAGGACCTTCTTCCGGAAGTTTTCCAAGCAATGTTTCTGAAAGGAGGGCGGGGTGAGACTGGGGGGGGCTTTATGATAAAAAGGGGCGATACGCAGGCTAAAGGGCGCGGATGTTTGCTGAAAGAAAAGGCGGAACAAAAACGCGTAAAGGGACAGTGAAGTTGATTTTTATAGGGGGACCGAACCGCTGACGAGTGATGAAGCTGCGGAAAAGGCCGAACAGCAACGCGATGTCCGATGAGGAAGCTCGCGGGAAAAGGCGACGCTAACAAGAGAGTGAAGTGAGGAAGAGCTCGCGGAAAAGTACCGAACGCGAGTATGAGGAAAGATCGGCGGGAACAGGAACGCGAACGCTTGAGCGAGTGAGAGAAGCTCGGGGAAGCTGAAACTGCCGCGGTGGAGTTGAGAAGAAGTCAGTCGAGGTTGAAGAACGACAGTCTCGGGGTCGTCATTGAACGGCGAGGAGACGAGCTCGGCAATGAGTCGTAGAGTGCAGGACTCGCGCCGCTACCTAAGGGAAGTCCTTTCTTTCTTTTCGAGTTTGATGTAAATGTGATGTGTGCCCATGTCGTTAAAGTAGAAACTATAATGCATGTCATTGCCTTTTATTCGTTAGTATCTCTCATTTTTTTTTGTTGTACGTTTATGTGCATTCTGAACTGTATGCTGTTATAATGTTTGCTCTCCGTGTGTCTGTGATAAAGTGTCTTTCTGTGAACTTGTTCTCCGTTTCCTGCGTCCTTATCCTCGTTGACATCTCATCTTGTCTTACGAAAAGAGGTTCTGTAGTGGGCTTGTACGACGATAATAATTGAACGTCGAGCCAGCGATAACATCCCGCTCGTTATGCCAGATAGCCGAACGACCGCTGAAGCGGCCCGTGTCCGTAGTCACCTGCGGTCGCGGGCGATCGCACGTTTACATCCCTGGTACTTAGTTAGGATCGGTTTTGGGTGAACAACCCTATCCCGCGGAGTGACCTGCCGATCGTCGTGAGTCGAAAGCCACCCAGGACTGGCGCGGGCTAATTCCCGGAGGGTCACGACGAAATTGCTTCCATCCGGTGGCGAGCCGGCGACCATCGCATCACGTGTCCTATCGCACGCGCGCGAGCGCGAATTCGAACAATTAATAATATACTATACTATATATATTACATTTGTTACGCTGTGAAAATTTCGCATTTACACATTAAACCCGAGGTGAATATCTCTAAAAGTACCATGTGTAGTGCCAAAACCCTTGTCTAGGGAATTTATGTTATTCTCCGGCTCCGCCTTTCATTAGCCTTTTTTCTGTTTTCTATCTTATTTGAACCAACCACGTCTCAACCGCTATCACCACACAACCACGCCAACCGCCACCTTCTACCGCTACACATCATCGCATCACCCTTCCCAAACAGCATAACATCAAACCGACACGAAAAACCTCCATCCACCTTTCAGCTCTCTCCTTCTCGGCCATTCCACGCATCCACCTGCTGAACAGCTACACGCGGTCGTCATCGGGCCCCGTTCCGCATTAGTGCCAGCACCAGCGCCGAGCGCATCAATGCGGCCTTTCAGAGGGAAAACTCGACTCAGAAACGTTCACCCACTTTCTCCGTCCAATCTAGCTAGCGGCAGGTTAGCCCCGCCTCAAGCGTTTTATGTGAGTCCGTATATGTTCAAATTTTAGGATAGTCCCATTTTCAGCCCATTTTTGCACCAGACCAATGGATACGGGGGGCGGCGTGCCACCAGCTCAATCGCGTTCTCATCCTAAAATTTGCATACTTGTCTGCTCCTGCCCGTCATTAAAGTCGAGCGCAAGTGCGAATAGGAGACGTCGTTGTTAGTAATTGGAATTGAGAGATTGCAGAGAAGTCGGGTGAGGAGTGTGAACGGCAGAATTCAAGCAGAGTCGGAGCGAGTGACGACGGTGAACTGCAGTGCAAGTGAGCTCGGTCCGGCGGCGCGCGAGTTCGTGTGGGATCTCGCTCGTTACTCGTCGCGACACGCCACAGCCATCTTCCCCCCAGCGCATAACAATCTCCATTCCTCCCGCGCTGAGGAAGTGTAACAAGGCCCCTGTCCCACCCCCCCCACCCCACACGGTGTGACCAACGAAACCCGCCAAGGAGCACGGCAGTCGGGCACATCCGCGCAGGCCAATTTGCGGCGGGCCCGCCAACGCGTCACGAGGACGCGAGTAAGACCCACCCGGTCTCGGGTACCTGGACCGCTCCTAAGGTCCCGCGCAAATTGGCCTACGGCCTGTCTGCTCTTGTCTGTACTGTGGCTTCTTTGCCTTTTGCTTTTGTGTAAATGTGTGTTGCGCCGTCTGTGAAGTAAAACGGTTAAGTTTGCGTGTGTGCGCGTATCCAGTATTAACTCTGCGTTCGTTGTGCTTTTATGTTTGGATTGCTTTATGTCATTTTGACATGTTATATGCTTATATAGTGCTTCCATTGCCGGGAATTAAATAGTTGCATGTGTAACTGTTTTCGTTTTCGCTTCGTCTTTTCTCTAATTGATCTCCATCCTGCTTCACCGTAGGTGTTCGTAGTGGGTTGCACAATCCCGTAAGTTAATCGGAATCGTCAGGCCGCTGATAACACGCTCTGTTATCACTGTAGCACGGGAAATGATCCGCTGTTAGCGTTGTATCGACAGTCGGCCATGTGCGTGGTACGATCGCTCTGTCGACCATGTCGGCATGGTACTTAGGTTATGATCAATTTCGGAACCCTAATCTCGCGGGTGGCCAATTGCGATCGTGTGATGTTTAAACCTCCCCTGTGACTAGCTTCCCTTTGGTCCAGAGTGATCACGACTGATTATCTGTCGTGTTGGCAGTCAATTCAAGTTACAGGCCTCCGACGCCCGCGCGAATTCGCACAATATACATATTATATATTATATAATAATATATATTTTATATATATAAAAATATATAATATATTATAAACAGTGGCCTGCAAAGTAGTTATCAAAGAATTATGGTTGTTGAATGCGCAAATCAGTTGAATATTTAGGATTAATATGTTTATTACTTTGATATGTTTATTATTGTATTTTTATTGATATGCTTGTATAATCATAAAATACTTTTGTTGCACACGTTTGTTATTTCATTTACTGTTAACCACTTTTGCAGCCCATTATATAATTATATATATAATAATATTATAATATATATAAATAATATAATATACAAATGTATTACACGTAATTTTTGTATGCCTTGTCGAGTCTAATAGAGCTTAATCACACAACGCACATCAAGGGGGCATTGAGAAGCAGGGTGCGCGTGGAACACAAAACAGTGAACAGCATAATTGGAGATCTGTGGAAGGGAGGATTGGCGGGGAACATGGGAAACAAAGGTGGACATTACTAGGTCTTTTCAGTGAGAAGCAGGGAATTTTAAGAGGTTGAGTTTGGATGATTAACAGGGTATAAGTATGAGGTTTGGGTTGGGATGATAAGATTGGTGCTAACAGCCGTATGAGCCTTAGGAAGATGTGATTAACAGACGTGAGGGATTATTCCAAAGGTGGGGAAAAAAAGAAGGAATGATAAGACTTGAAGTGACAGTCGATTCGTATATTTTTACCAAGAATGGGTTTTTGACGTACTTGGCACTGGGAATATGTGCGAGACAAATCGAAACAGAGCAGGTGCAGGACTGAGATGAACCGTTGAAGCAAAAATGACCAACGACCTGCCTGCGGTAGAGAGAGATGACAAAGACTCAGCATCATCGCGGAGATACATTGATTCCGAAAAATGCCTTGGTCGGTGGATTTACTGTCTAGGCTCACTTTTCCCCTGTAAATAATGGGGTTTTCAGCATTACATTCTTTTTCCCATAAATTCACCTTTTTATCCAAGTAATATTTGTTTGTCTCCTTTTTACTTTGGGAGCTAGCTATTCAAATAACCAATGTATATTGTTTAGTCCACACATTTAACTAAAAGAATTGTCTTTCATTTCTCAAATTCCTTCAATAGTTTAATTTTCTTTGCACAATAATCCCAATTAAATATCTTAAAAACATAAATTTAGAATTCTTTTATATTTTCAGATGACCCTCTTTGTGCATGAAATGAATACTTCTTATAATTGATTCTCATCGAGCCACTCCTGAGCCACAGATTCATTTTTCGCATAAGCCCGCCCACTTTTCATAAGCCCCGCCCACTTTTCCTAACGCCCGCCCACTTTTTGCCAAGCCCCCGCCACTTTTTTGAGGTGTTTTCCATAAGCCACGCCCACTTTGCTAAGCCCGCCCACTTTCTAAGCCCCCGCCAACTTTCAGATGTGTTTCCATAAGCCACGCCACTTTTCAGAAGCCCCGCCCACTTTCTGAACGTATTTCAAGCCCATGCCCACTTCCCTAAAGCCCGCCACTTTCTTAGCCCGCTACTCTTCATCATTTCAGTCATTGACCAAAGAATATCACTAGGAATTCTACAATTTATAGTTTGAATTTCGAACGAAGCATGCTGGCTTGCCCCATGGGAATCACAGAAACCAGCCCACCAGTCTTCTCTATAAAAGGGCCTCAGGCCCGGCTCCATTTTAAACATATGTTTACTTTTTACTGAGCATGATCTACTGTGCTGAGCTTGCCTGGACACTTATGACTTGTATGAACTAACTTACAAGATTGAGAATGGATTCAACCATATATATATGTTGCAGGAAATTAATTTCCCTATTTTTCGTTCCATTATTAAACATTCGACTCATTTAATAATTGAATAACTGAAATTAATAATTATTATTTTCTTTCACAGGAAATTGTATTGAAATATACGATTTTGCACAACTTTGGGCGAAATTGATGACTTGTTGAAGACACATTCTTGCACTACCAAGACCCAAAAAGAGCGGAGCCTGAGGGATGACTTTGGGTTCTTGGAGATTGGACTCTTGTATGGAACTAACCAACAATTACTCATATTGGATTCAAACTCTTATGTTGATGTAAGAGGTAAGATTTTATTTTCCTATTTTCAGTTTGATTTAAGCAGACTCATTTAATAATTAAATCACTTAATACGTTGTTATTTTCTCTCAGGAAAGTGTATCTGAGATGCAAAATGAAAATACTGCT
>CM068968.1:5128922-5140636 GCA_035128595.1 Eptatretus atami
TAGGGTGGTGGACTTGGGATCCAAGGATCCTGAGTTCAAAATCCCACTTGCTGTTGAATTGACTCTGCCTCTGTGGGGTTGACTCTGCCTGTCATCCTTCTGAGGTCGGCAAAATAAGTGCCAGCCATGCTGGTGATCTGTCGGTCAAGAGGTGGTGACGCCGCCGGCAGGATTGTGGGCGGCAATAGTCAAAGTGGACTGGCTCAGTCAGGTCACGCGAATGCTCTGCACAGAGTATGGTCCTGACTGGATGGATGGATAGTGGGTATCAATTGCATTGGTGTTTAAATAACCTGAACACAAAGTAATAAATGTGGAACCATCGGTGCAGAGCGTAAAGCAGGATTCCCCTCCATAGTAAGATGGGCTCCGCACGTTTCTCGACAATGCGGGATTCACAAGTTATGAACCGAAGAACAGGCCTCGTTGCATCCATTTATTATGTGCACAGCTGACCATTTTTCCTGGGGCCATCATCGGTATCAATTGAATTGCTACTCCTGCACCCTCAAATGCATGCAAGCGAAACCAAGTGAGCCTTATGCAAAAAATAAAAATTCTAAAAGTTCTCAGATTCAAATAATTAAATAATTCTAGATGCCAGACCTTGTGGCCAATCGGGTTGAAATTTAAAACTTGCATTCCACATGTTTGCTCGATTATAATTGTGAAGTTTCATATTGAATGATGCAGCGGTTCCAGAGTAAACATTATTTCATTTTTTTCCTTCAATCCAATATGGCTGCCAAAAGATGTGACCTATCAATTATTCATGAACAAACTTATATCTCCTTGCCTTGTAGAATACGTGCGTGAAGTTTCCCCTTGATCTGACCAGCCGTTCTGGAGAAGGTGTTTGAAGGTTTTATGGTAAATTCAATATGGCCCCCAAACCATGTGACCTATCAATTAGAAATTAACAAACTTGTTCCAGCATGTCTGGCGGAATATGTGTGTAAAGTTGCGCCTCAATTTGCTCAGCTGTTTCGGTGAAGAAGATTTTTTTTTAAATTTAATTTTCAATCCAATATGGCGGATGAACCACGTGACCTATGACATCATAAATTTATATTCTGCCTCCAATTCAGTAGCGGATCATGGTTGTGAAGTTTTGTGTTAATCGGATGATGGGCGTTTTTCTATTCAGGATAGCCACCAAACCATGTGACTTTTGACATCAATGTTTTTACAATATATGCAGATATGACAAAAGATGCAAAGTTTCACTTTGATCGGATAAGTGGTTCCAGAGAAAACATTATTTAATATTTTTCTTAAATCCAACATGGCTGCCAAACCATGTGACCTGTCAATTATTGATGAACAAACTTGTATCCCTTTGCATTGTAGAATATGTGTGTGAAGTTTCCCTTTGATCTGACCAGCCATTCTGGAGGAGATGCCTGAAGGTTTCAGGGTAAATTTAATATGGCCACCAAACCATGTGACCTATCAATTAGAAATTAACGAATTTGTAAAACGATGTCTTGGGGAAAGCGTTTGTGAAGTTTCACCTCAATCTGTCTAGCCATTCTGGAGAAGAGGATTTTAATTTTTTTTAAATTTTCAATCCAATATGGCTGATGAACCATGTGACCTATGACATCATAAATTTATATTCTGCCTCTAATGGGGGTAGTGGATCACGATTGTGAAGTTTTGTGGAATCAGATGAGGTGCGTTTTTCTATCCAAGATGGCCGCCAAACCATGTGACTTGTGACAATTTTTTTTACCATAAATGTAGCAATTGTGGTCAATGATAGTTGCAAAGTTTCACTTCGATAGGTTAAGTGGTTCCAGAGAAGACATTATTAAATTTATTTCTTCAATCCAATGTGGCTGCCAAACCATGTGACATATTATTCATGAACAAACTTATATCCTCCTCCTGCCTTTGAGAATGCAGTATGTGTGTGAAGTTTCCCCTTGATCTGACCAGCTGTTCTGGAGATGTTTGAGGGTTTTAGGGTAAATTCAATATGGCCACCAAACCATGTGACCCATCAATGAAATTAACAAACTTGTAAGAAGGATGACATGGGGAATGTGTGTGTAAGGTTTTGCCTCAATCTGTCCAGCCGTTTGGAGTAGAAGTTTTTTTTTTTCAAAAAAATAATCACTTAAATCACTCCATTGCCCGTACCACTTTACCTATGACGTCACGATTTTCAAAATAAGTATGGCAACTAAAAATGATACATGACTAAGGTGAAAATTTTGGTCGATCGGATCTACGGTTGCCGGAAAATGAATTTTAAAGAAAAAAAAAAAACCCCTGAAATTGTGGCGGAATAAAGAAAACAATAAGGGTACCAGCCTTGAAGGCTGGTGGCACTAATAAGCTCTTCAAAGATTGGAGATCCAAGGAAGCTATCAATGATGTAATAAGGTGTGGTGGATTCGTTCTCATATAGTTCTTCAAAAACATCTTCTCGAGAAGGTGAAGGAGGGTCCAAGATATATTTTGAATGATTTATGCTTTTTCAACATTCGACTAACAACCTTGATTATTGAATCCTTTCAGATATGAATAGTTTCCCAAATGGATCTGACACTAATATTAAATCTTATAAGTTTTACCTCTATCCGATCTCTAAAAGATCTTGGAAGAGTTGTGATTGCAAATGGTTTTGTCTCAGTGACATCTCCCTCTAATCCAATTTTCTTATTTCTCTTCAAGTTTCTAGCAATGTTGTTTACATGTTTTTGTGATTGAAGGTGTTTTTTTATAACTGTCTTTTAAGACATCCTTAGAACAGACATCACAATGTTGTGTTTCTTGGTCAAATGGAGATATTTGTCTGAAAAGATTGAATGTGTTTGTTGGTTTGAAGGTGTTTTTTGTTAGAACATTTATATTCATGATTTATTTTTTGTATTTTTTTTTTTAATGAAGAACTACACCGTCGTTCCACCTTCGATCTCTCCTCGTATCAAACGTTTATTGACCAAAGTGAAAACGATCCAAATAAAATGGAACCACCGCGCATTTCTGAGTCTGTGTGATTCTAAAATATGTTTATTTTATTTACCGAAAACGATTCACGATCCACACACCACCTTCAATTATTTATTTTACCGAAAACAATCCACGATTCCACACACCACCTTCAATTATTTATTTATTTACTGAAAACAATTTCCACGATCCACACACCACCTTCAATTATCTATTTATTACTGAAAACGATTCCCACGACCCACACACCCACCTCCAATTATTTATTATTTACCAAAAAACGATTCTCCACCCACACACACCTCCAATTAATTTATTTATTTACCGAAAACGATTTCACGACCCACACGTCCCACTTCAAAGTTATTTATTAGTTCTTTTAATTCCTGCATCTCCCTTCGTGTTCTGCCAATACTTGTCTATCCTTCTTTGTCTCTGTTATCATTCAGTTTTCTCCTTTATTATCTCCCTCGTCTCCACGTTGTCTCTTCACGTCGCAGCACCCCTTTTAATTTTCCTCTGTATCGCCGTCCACTTTCTCTTGTCACCTGCACCGAGTCTCGCCCAACGCGTCTCCCGAATTAGTTTGTCCTCACCCATCGTCCACCGCTGGGGCCGATACAGTCCACCACCCCCCCTCGCTCCGTTCGCTCCAAAACACGTGGCGCCGCATTTTGAGCTTCCACTGCCCGCGTTTCGCTCCTCCAATTTGCCATTATGCCCGCGCTTGCCAGCCTTGCGCCCCACGCGCTGCATCTCACCCCTCATTGCCTCGTTTGCGCATCCATACGCGTCCATCATGCTTTTGTGTGCTCGCATCCATACAGTCATCATGCTTTGTGTTGCTCGCCATCCATTCTTAGTGCCATCGTTTGTTGGCATCATTTCCCATTACCTGCCGCATGTCACCTGCCCTCCTCCCCTTGCCGCTCCCAATGACTACATTTTAGTGTGGGTTACAAATAAAAAACTCGACCAGTCATGAACGGCTTTTGATGCCTTTCCAACCTTTCTGCCGTACGGTTTCTTCTGCATAAACAGCGGTCCTTGCATGGTGGTCTTGTCCTGGCCACAGATCCTAACAATACTACATTCTAATTCTAAACCACCCTTGCACCCGTTCTCCTTAAATCCATTTTGCTTATCGGAAACCATTTATACCGCCCGGAATTTTGATGGAACCGGGAGGGTCGCCTCGCACACCCTTGATTCCGGTTCCGCTAATTGGGTTGGAGGCCGGATGGATTCGAATCCCACTTCTGCACCAGTTGTACGAATTTTCGCCCCGCCGGCGTGCAGACAGCCGCTTTTAAGCGAATCGCGGCCAACGCCCACCGGACGCGACAATTCAGTCGCGACTTTCCGAACACGCCGGAAAACCAGTCACGGTGTGCCTCAAGCCACACCACAACCTTGTCCGCACTCTTACCCGCTCCAGGGTTCCGGATCACCAAATCTTCATTTACCTAATTATTCGCGCGGGTAGATTACCGAGAGATTAGCTACCTTCAACGGGACCCGCCTGGAACGAGCCGCTTAAGCAGCTCGCTCCCCTTTTTGGGATAACGGAGCGTTGATTATCACGCAGCAGTCCCGTTGGAGCCCGTCACTTTTACCGGCTATTTAGAAAGCCCACTCATTCCGAGCAGATGGCAGCTCAATGAGGAAAATGACGCGCACAACAGGTTACATTCAAACAAAGCACATTTATTATTTCCCACACGCTATACAGTCATGCAAGTATGAATCAATACAAAACACACACATGCAATGATACAGCCAAACACAATGCAAAGAAAGAGCTAACACCGTTCTATTTATTATGTACAGTCACTTATACAAGTTCTACTCTGCGGACATGGCGCCACACATTCATCGAAAAGCAAAGAAAAGCCCAGGGACAGACGCGAGGGGCAGACTAGCACCTACTTTGGTCTTTATTGCACGAGCCGTGTAGACCGCAGAGCTCGCGAGGCCGGCAGTTACCTTCCTCGCTGGGCGGACCCACGACGCTCCCTCCCCCGGCAGCTAGCGGTAACCGCGGCTCGGCCGCGGCCTGTGATTTGGCCCAGCCGGCTACGCCTTGAGAAGGAACGAATGGGTCTTATGCTCTCTTAGAGTTGATGCTCTGTAAGAAACCCGTCCGTTCTCTCAGCGATGCTCGGACGCCGAAAGCCGGATCACCTCGGGGACCGTCTGGCGCTGGCGGTGCGAGCTCTCTCCTGCTCGCTGACACGTTCCGCACACGAACGCGCAGCTCCGCGAAGGCACAGCACTTAGCCGCCTCCCGTTCGCGCCTCCTCCGCTCTCCTCAGCTTCTTCAGCTACTGCAGGCGTTCAGGCTCCAGACTTCCCACGCGGCTCCTCGACCTCTCCAGACGGCACTCTCCACCGACTGGACTGCGAACTGCGCTCGCTCGGCCTTTATAGGGGCCGAGAGACGAGAATCTGGACCCTTGATCCCTCACCTTCTGACTCCACTGGCTCCGCCCCTTTCTCTCTTTGATGCCGAATTCTGAGGCGAAGCTTGGACGACAACGGACGTTGGGAGAAATCCACCAACGCTGAAGGAGAAGGAAAACCACCGCGTTTGTTTGCAGCGATGCCGTTCGATGCGGACTCGCCGTGGCTGGCGCCAAGATGCGTCTTCGGAGACAGGTTGAGGCGATGTTGTTCGTGTTGAGTATTGGGGAGATGCGGTTTGGAGATGGTAGAGGAGATGTCGTTGTTGTGAAGGTGGTTGTGGAGAGGGGGTTGGTGGTTGGCGTGCGTGAGAAGGTGGTGTGGTTTGCGTGTGGAGAAGGTGGTTGGGGCTTGGCTTCTTAAGTATTCTGTGGTGGAGAAGGTGGTTGGTGGTTGGCGTTGCGGAGAAAGGTGGTTGGTGGCTGCATGGCTGGAGAAGGTGGTTGGTGGCTGGCGTGCTGGAGAAGTTGGTTAGGTGGTTGGCGTTGCGAGAGGGGTGGTTGGT
Source organism: Eptatretus atami (assembly GCA_035128595.1). Classification (NCBI taxonomy): domain Eukaryota; kingdom Metazoa; phylum Chordata; class Myxini; order Myxiniformes; family Myxinidae; genus Eptatretus; species Eptatretus atami. The sequence goes on from CM068968.1 coordinate 5,134,852, forward strand.
GTAGGCGTGGTGGTTGGTCCAAAAATAAAACGATATAAAGAAAAACGGGCAACTCAAAATCACAGGCCCGGGTTGACACGAATAATTTCCCATTAGACAACGGTTAGGGAAATCTATCTGAACACACTTATCGGCATAAAACTGATCTAAGGACCTATTATGTTCTCTGCCGAATTTCCACAGCCGTAACAATATATATATATATATATATATATAATATATATATTACATTATATATTATATATATATAATGTAACAAGGAAGAATCCAACACGTGGAGGCCATTCAGCCCATTCATCCTGTTGTGAACCCACCAACCCATCTACATAAGATTCAAAGAAGAAAATGCAAAAGTTTTAAATTGATGAAATCAATTTTGTTGTTTTTTTTAATATGTATTTTTATTTTTGTAGTTTTTTCCCTTTTTTTTCCTCTTGGGAGGGCATGGGCTTGGTTAAAAACACATCAACCACACAACCCCTTGACAAGACCCCCACCACAGCACTCCATTACCCAATGACCCATCAAGGCCGTAAAAAGTCTACCCTAAAGTCTTATCAACATCCCCATACCCCTCTTATTCTCCAAATAAAAAAAAAAAACTTTTTTTTCCAGTACCTATCTAATTCTAATTTAAACATCTACTTTTTCGTGGTGCCCGACCTTTCCAGGGAGACCATTCAATGCCCATAACTACTCTTTGAGTCAAGTCCCCTGCCTTGCACCTTCTTAACTCTCCTCTTCTTTACTCCAAGCTTTGGCCCCTGGCTTCTTAGCACTACCTACTCTGTTGAATAATTAATCATGCACTTATTTTATCTCTTTCCTTTCATTATCTTAAACTCTCTATCATTATCTCCTCGTAACCGCCTTCTTTCTTGTGTATAAAGCCCTGTTCTCCTTCATCCGCTCGCTCATAGCTTGAGTCTAGCTAGGCCAGAATCAATCTATCACCCTGCGCTGCACCTCTCTCTATGCATCGCATTGTCCCTCCGGAACTGTGGGTTGACAAAAACTGACACCAATATTCTAGATGTGGCCTCAGTAAATTTCATTACAATGTTAACACCACCACTTTGATTATATAATTGAAACCCCCCTCCAAATACAGCCTTAAAACCCTATTTGCTCACCTATAGCTGCCTGGCCACTGTGCTGCCTGCTTCCCTCCCATATTCTTACCACCCCAGATCCTTCTCCTGTTGTGAGCACGCTTCAAAATTACCCTTACATCCTGTATCTCGATTTTCCATATTCTTCCCATCCCCAAACCACCCTTACACTTGCTAGGTTAAATTCAAATCTGCCAGTCTTTGCCATAATCTATGCAAAGTATCGATACTTTCCTATATCTGATTCACCACCCCCCTGCTATCCACCTTGCTATCCACGCTATGCTATCCATCCACCAAAGCTTGAGAGTAAGAAAGAGGAGAGTTAAGACTGTAGCAAGGCCAGGGACTTTGATCAGAGACCCTCCAAGCTTTGTGTCATCTGCAAAATTTGAAAGCTTACTCTTTACCCCATATCCAATCGTTGATGTAAAAATGATCGTAATGTCCGCAGCTACTATCCTGAGTACCCCGCTACTTACATCCTCCCCACTCACATCCATCTTGCTTCCTACCACTAAGCAGTTTGCAATCCAATTAGCTTACTGACCAGCCACTCCACAAGCCCTCATTGGCTCACCAAACCTCTTATGTGGTACCTTATCGAATGCCTTCTTAAAGTGTAGATTTACTATGTCCACTGCCTTTCCCTCCAAATTCCACCCAATCAGACTGCTTCAAGAACTCTAAAAGATTTGTTAAACAGGAACTACTTTTGATATATATATATTTATTTATTATTTATGGGTTTATTTATTAATATCCCATGGCAGCCTTTTAGCTCTGAATTCGAAATATTTACCAACCATCAAAGGAAGATCAAAATACAATATTAACCAAACATACCAAAGAATGAAGAATACAAGTTGGAAGGTTTTGATTTTTCCTTTTACATTTCTGTGTAACACAAAATAGTTGTATTATATTCTTCAAATTATTATCATCATTTAGGTGTTTTGAAGTTAATAAACCAATTATGTCTTCTTTTGGAAGACCTTTCTACATTAAAAACCTTGTGAGAGTAGTTGATACCTCAGGTTGAAAACTCGACGTTGGAAAATTATTAAAAATCTAAAAAGTTGGGAGTAAGGAGCATCTTCAAAAGCAGGCAGGTTTTTCCACATCCACTTGAATTCAACTATTAGAAATGTTTTGTTGAATTTGTGAAGATGTTTATGCGTTTATTAATTTTACAGTAAATTTCCCAAATGGGGTAAAAATCATTCATTTATATATTTAGAAAATAAATTATACAAAATTTTATTGGCTTTTTAGGAAACTCTATGTTTTATCCTGAGTTCAAGGTTTAATCTTCAAGATAATCCATTATATTATTTATTCCATTATGTTGTGTTGATATTTCCCTGAAAAGGGACAATCCATGAATCAAAATATCATCAATCCCTAAACTGAGCCTTGGTGTTGGCTTAGGGTTAGGGGGCTGCTTGGATTTTTCTAGGGGTTTTCCGGCTGGGAGGGGGGTTTTTCGAGCCCGTTGCCACTGAATAACACCCAGGGGTTGACTCAGCCTGTCATCCTTCACGAGGTCGGCGAAATGATTCCCAGTGTACTGGTCCCGGGTATGCCCGGTTAGATAGGGTGTACCATTATCCTGTTGTCATTAGAGGCGACCAGGGAGTTGGCGTTAAGGAAGGGCATCCGGGCCATTTAAACATTGCCTCCAAGAAGGGAACCAGGATTGCATGGAGGCCCGCAAAAAAGCTAACCCCCTGCTCAGCTGGGAAAAATGGCTGTTAAAAAGGCTGTTTATCAATCCCTGAAAATTTACCATCATTTGTTCAGGTCTCTTCTTCTTGTAAAAAAAAAAAAGTGTATTATCACCCTCATACCTAAGCATTCATTTCTTCTTTCTTAATCAAGTACTACATTTTTTATTTTAAAGATATTTTAAAATGGCCCTACTACTACTAAACAAAATGTTCATTCACCTGAGTATATTAACATCCTTTTGTGTTCATCAAGATTTACATCTTTTAGAATTGTTTGAAAAAAATGCAAATTCCTCCTTGGTTATGGCTGGATGGTCTTATCTTTCTTTTCTCAGGCTTCATCCATAAGGTTTTTCTTTTTTTGATACTTTCTGTTCAATGCTTTTTCTAGTTGTTGCAATATATTTGCCAGAAGGAGAGGAGAAACTTCATGAGAGCTACTTAATTGATGTTCTTCCAAGATATACTCAAAGGCCCTTCCACTGAAGGAATTTAAGAACTCATATTAACCATAATTGTTTTTTCCAAATAGTTGTGTATATTGTTCTATATTCAATTTTCATTCTCAACATACGAGGTACTGTGTTCAAAAAGTATCCAACCTTAATTCGTGCGTAAACAAATGAAGCTAGGGCTGGGGTTTGGTGCACGTATGTAGCGCATCCTAATTCGTATGCGTATATTTTCCCGCCTGCAGGAAGCTGTCAGCGCGACAAACCGCCTGATGAGTGAGGAATGTGTTAATGTGAGCGCCGTCGGATTTCGATTTTTGACCAAAATGACGGAAAACTATTGAACAACGCTGCGTGCATCAAATTTTGTGTAAAGCTTGGCCGATTCCCAATGGAAACGGGTCCGCAGATTCAACAGGCTGCTTCGGAACGATAGCAATGGCACCACACCAGATAAAAGAGTGTACAAACGCCGGCTTTTTTCCCAAGATGGTCGCACATCGAGTGGAAAGTGAAGCACGTTCTGGGTAGCCCTCAACATCCCGAAATGAGATTGTCATTGATCAGTGTGAGGACCCTGCTGATGCAGGATCGTCGAATCACGATCAGAGAACTTGCAGACAGGCGCGGGGTCGAGCATTGATCCGTTCATTCCATTGTGACTGAAGATTTGGGCTTAAGGAGAATTCTCAAGCGAAGTTCGTGCCAAAGCTGCAACGATCGAGGCAGAGCACGAAGATCTCCGTTTGGAGATCGCCCACAGGACATGCTGGAGATCGTGGAACAGCGCATCCAACTCTTCACACAGTGATCACTGGCGATGAGCACCACAGTGATCCGTCATTTTGTCAAAAACGAAAATCCGACGACGCTCACTTAACACTTCCTCACTCACGGCGCGTCTGTCGCGTGACTGACAGCTTCTGCACTGCGGAAAAATTCACGCATACGAATTAGGATCGCTACATACGTTGCACCAAACCACGCTCCCTAGCTTTCATTTGTGTTAACGCAACGAAAAAATTTTAAGGTTGGCATACTTTTTGACACACCTCTCGTATTCTCAGTATCTTTTTACAAATGCCAGAGATTGAATGAAGCTGTCTTTTGTGTCTTGATACATGGTATTCATTAAGTAAAAAAAAGTTGGTGGGTAAAATGGTTTTAGCACAGATTCACCTATAAATTAAACGGAATTTCATCAGAAAATTTTAGTTTAAACAAAAAAGTATTCTATAAATTACCGTTGAGATTTTCATCAAGAAAATTTTAATTTTTAGCAGTTTTCTAATTCAGTAAATATAGTGTACTAGGTGAATGCAACCCGGCGCTGCCCGGGTTCTTTTGAATGAATTAATCTTCGGTACATATGTCTGACGTTGAGCACAGTATCAGTTCCCTCTTGGGCATGGCAGTCATAGGCGAAGGGGGTTGGTGAGGGGAAACACACGCCTCTCCCCCTCTGCCCCCCTGGCCGAGGGCCTTTGCCACATAGCCTTAACCTTCCCGGGCCCCATCCCGACATTTTTTTGTTCAGTGTTATCTCCTATCTGTTCACCTTTCAGGAGATTAGCACGTGTTGCAGACAAAACAAACAAACAGACAAACAAAAAACTAAAAATATATGTGTAAGATATAGTGTATATGGCGTTGGCCCAGTGTCATCTCGGCGAACTTGAAAAATTAACGTTACGAAATTCAGGTGATGACCGTCATAATTCGGAAACACGGAAGTCGGAATACATTCTTTTACATCGGGACATCGGGTAACATGTTCTGTCAGCATGTGAAGTTTGGTGAGGACCAGTTCCAGTTACTTTTGCCGTGCATAGGTACAGAGAAACACACAGACACACAGACACACTTTCAACTTTATATATATAGATACAACATACTGCGGACATTGAAATCAGGTCAATCAGGTTTCTGACTGCCACTGCGTAACATGTAACCCAGTGCTACCTGCAGCATGTCGGGTTGTCGGGCGACTAAAACCGACACCCTCCACTGGCTTCAGTGGGAGGTGACTGTTGACAACCCTGCCAGACGAAAAACAAACACCTGCCAAAGGGCGGAGAGCTCCTTTACCCAAACGGCCATCCAGTAAGGAGATGGTGTGTCCGAAAAAACACCCATCTGGTTAGGACCGTTTTTTAGGTAGGAGATTGTAGACAGCAAGCCACCCAAAGGTGGTACTGACCGTTCTACTTAGAGCTTAAAGTTCGTGCCCGAACATCTTTAACACTCTCCATTCAGGATTGCTGGTCTTACCTTTCTGTCTCACTCAAAACTATAGCTTTACCAGGCTAGCTTTAAATCTCTCTTTTCTTGCTAACAAACATCATATAAATTTTTCATCATACATTTTCTTACTCACTCATTGTTCGCTCCTCACTTTATTCTCTCTTTTCTTACTTCTCTATGCAGTTCTTTTATTAGCTTTGGCCTCGATGAGGACTATTTAGTCCGTTGCTGGAGCCTTCAACATTAA
>CM068968.1:5238836-5252658 GCA_035128595.1 Eptatretus atami
TTACAAAGAGAATCTTCAATTACGTATATTCGGAGGAAGAACACAGAATAGCATTCATTGAAATTCTGCTGACAGGAGCCCAAAGCATCCCTTTTGTAGCTCGCTCTTCGAAGACTACAGAGCGCTATACGCATACCCCCGGCCGTGACGCGTGAGTGTCAGCTTCGCAGGTGCGTCGAAAATTTAAAGTTTTGGTGCAACTTATTTCCTTTCTCATGTTTTATCTACCACACTATTTACTATTACAAATAACGAAAAACATATTGCTTTTAAAATTTGGATCAACTTCACTGCAATGCTTTATAAAAATATATATAGACTAGTCTTTTAAAAGATATAAAGTATACAGGCGGCATTGGGTGGCTTTGACACAAACTCTCTGTTTACTAGAGCAAGCATGGGTGAGAATCGTGAGAGAAAAACAGATAGAAGAGGAACAATTGCAAACGCTTTCTATCCAGAAGGAGCAACTTTCCACAGACACTGATATATAAAGGCTGAGTCAGCTATCCTCTGGGAACAGAGCGTTTCCATGAAACAGAATGGAGGCAACATTTAGTGTCAGCAGCAAGGCCTGGAATGATGTTGAGACACATCAGATAATCAAGAACTTAGAGCACAAAAACTCATGTTGCAAAACAAATACAGAGTCGATAGTTATTCATCTCTAAGAAAAACAATGAAAGATTACCCATTTTCTGCTCTCCACAGCTTTGTAAACAAAACATTTTCCGTGCAGCGTTGCTGGTGCCGTTTATCATTCCACTGCATTACACTACATAGCCAAAGTATTGTGTTCATTAGGAGATCAAATTAAAATAGTAAATGAATTCAGGTGTTAGACTTTATATTCAATGATATAATTAAGAGTTTACTGACCTCATATAGTGTCTCCAAGATATGTATAATTGCTGTCAAGTCAAGCTTGAGAATTAGCAAAAACATTGTTTAACTACGAGGGAGCATCTGGTAGAGTGCTGCAAAACCTCCGGCCATCCAATTATGGGTCACTAAGAACCGTTTATTCTTTCATTGTAGGCAAACGGACTCGACCTACTACGAAACACCGATAATAAACTAAACCAGATCGAGTGCATGTAGAAATGCCAAAAAAAAAACTCGAAATTTTTTGAAAAAAAGTTTGCAAATTTCTGGGTTTTTCCTAAGCAATTTTTTTTTGTTGAAATCACTTAAAACAGGTGTTAGAAATGCAACAAAACAAAAATTCAAATTTTTTTCAAAATGGCCGCCATAGCGCCATATTGACTTTTGGACCAGAGATCCAAAATCTATAGCTTATCCTGGACCATACCTAATCCCACACAAGGTTTTGTCGAATCCTCTAGATTTTCGTAACTATTGTCACAACAACAAACAAACAAATAAAATATAAAAAAACAATGCACCCCAGGTGACATTCTTGCCAAAATTTGAACAATGACGTGACTATTTATTCGTTAAGTTTCTCAAAATAAGGTTCGTCGACCTTGAGCTTGACCTTTTTACCTTGACCTTGACCTTGACTTTATTTCGTACGTTACATGGTATCTTACCAGGACCGTGTTACGTATCATTCAAGGATTTTGTGAAAACGGAATAAAATTTTCATGAAAATCCGTTTTTTCCAGACCTCATCAAATGACTCATAGCGTCACTTTGACATCTGCGGAAAGCACTTATTCAAGCGCTTTCATATGACGGTTACCAATATGGTATCTAAATTTCAAATTTGACCTCTGGGTCGAAACTTCACCTCAGCCTACCATGAATCAGGCCGTCGCACAAAATTAATACTAGCCAGACATTGACGCATATTCCCATGAAGTTGAAGCGATCGATCAAATTACTCAAGACATAATGGTTCGTACTCCCTGATTTGCACAAAACCTTACCTTTGCCTGACTTGAAATTTTAATGCCGCTTAAAGACCTCTATTAGACTCTGATATGCGAATTACAACATTTACAAGTAAACTTCTTGCAATGATCCGATTTGATTACAGACAAAAAAAACAAAAAAAACAACATCGGATAACAATCTGAAAATGTTGCAAGAACGCATAAACTTGCCAATACTCGTATTTTCTTACAGCAGCTAACTTACAAACTCTCAACTTACCTTGACCTTTCTAATAAAAAGCTGTCTCTAGGAAGAGTAGCACGCAATAAAGAATTTCTACGATATTCTTACCAAACTCAAAAATCGAATGTTTGACCCTCACTGTGACCATTGACCTTTCGACCTTTTGACCAAAATCTAATCAGCACTAGCATCACCTCCTGAATACGTGTGTCTAAGTTGACTCTGTAGCTTTCTTCCGTTCTCGATCTTATCGTGCTACAAACAAAACACACAAACACACACACCACAAACAAGAGACGAATCATTCATATACATCAATCTAAAATTTCTTAGATAACAATAACAAGCAGGGTTGAAAAACATACACCTCGTCTCTTCGATGCGGAGGTAATAAGATGAAATATAGAAAGACTAGATATATATTCCTTTGGGTTTCTTTTTGACCAATATGAGTATATTATATGCAACTATTAATATGATAAATAATATTCAGTATGAATTAATTCAGAGAGTATATGAACATTAAATAGATTATAGTTTCTAATTCATGCCTGTATCAATCACTCGATCACAAATACTCAGAGAGGAATCTCACTCTACCTTGATAGCAAAACTTTTGTGTTGCCAATTCAAAACTGTTACAATTATAACTCCCTTCACCTGACCCACCCTTCTACGGCATGATGCAAGTCAGTTGCTGCTCATTCGATGCACACAAGTGTGTAATGAACTCGAACAATGCGATATCACTTTTCCTGCACGTCTTGTCTGTACACACCTGCGTTTGAAATCTTCTGATCTTGTATTATACATCTGCCAGCTCTGTCTGTTCGTCTGTCTCCATTTGGGAGGGACTATCTCATCATGTGGGACTTCCCCATCAGGGTGGCTTCAATGAATGACCGCCACCATTGTTGTCCGTTTATGACTCTTTGTGAGCCTCACACTTCTTACCACTCTCCCTTTTCTTACTAACTCGATATTGATTTCTTGTTTCTGCGTCGCTACAATCCTGTAAGTTCAGATGTTCAAAACGAAGATTGTAACTTTAGACAACAAATACATTCAAGTGAAATCAAGGCCTTAATATAAAACCATTAAGCATTCCTCACAGCCAGACTGTAACTCTATTCACCTTCTATTTCATTTTTCTTTCATTAAGATGTTTGTTTCAGTTGCACAAGTGAAGATTGAAACTAGACGAACATTGGCATTTATACCAAAAATGGTTATAATAGCCATTTTCAAGTATCTCGTTGCAATGTGATGTGGTAGTGGATTATCATTAAATACTGATATTTAAAAAATTAAATAACATGTGATGCAGCAACGGCTCAGAAATCGGGTGTTCTCAGTTTACAATCCAAAAAGAAACTCCTCACATTCGAAGCAGCCCGTTCACATTAATACCAATGCTTGTAGAAAACAGCCGCAAGGACAAGTGATATCGATCGCTGTACGCTGTTGGTTCAAAAGTGAAACCAACTGTACCTGTCGCTCTGTAAGCTCCTCCTGCCGTACAAAGTAGTGGTTCCACCGAGCAACAAATCGTTTACCGAGCATATTTGACGTCGTAGTTCCACGTTAACCCAAATCGCATTGCAGCCAGTCAATGTTTTTTTTCATTTAAAGGTAATCGATTGTTTCCTACCTAAGTTGTTAAATCACTCGTGAGTGCTATGCATATGCTCTGTTCCAATTCATAAAAGTCCACAGGATAAAAGTGCACAAAAAGAAAACCTACAAGGCTACTTATTATAACTCTTTAATATGGAATTCAGCAGAAAAATAACAAAATAAAATTCAACAACAGTTTATTCAATCCAAAGAAACACAATAAGCGCCGATTGCTTTACTGCTCAAACAACATGTATAATCTTCAAAAGAACTCCAAACACGATGTATAAGAATGTTATATTTTGTATGTGACATGTCACTAGGGGTGGCATAATAACGCACAAAAATTGATGATGATCGTCTAAATTGAAATTGCACATTTAAGCTGGCGAGCACACCCGAGACCTGCCATCGGCGCCACGTGGTCGAAGTGGAGATGTGTTATTTTCCCTTTTTTTTTTTTTGGTTATTTATGTCTATTCCGAAAGTACGGTTAATATGAAAGAACAAAGAGGAAACTCTTCGTGAAAACATTTATCACATTTTCGATTGAGCCAGACCCTATTGCACTGCCAGACGCATTGGCAAACAAGGAGTGAGTCCCACTATTTTTAATCAATTACAACCATTGATCACCAGCGAATATTGTAGAGCGTTGCCAAGTGCTGAAGCCCTCCAACAGAATGATGGTTAAGGTAAAGCTCGCTTGCTACGCAATCCGCAATCCATGAACCGTCATGTTGAAACATACACTCTCGGAGACGCCAAGATATCAAATCATGTCCGATTGGACAATAATACTTGTTAAAGTTTTGACTTAGGAACGCAGAGACTAGAATGTGGTAGGAATGAGTGGGTGGGGAGGAGGAATTAGAGGGGGAGAGTAAGGTGTGGGGAGGAGGCAAAGGTGGTGAGAGAGGACAAGCTGGTGGGGAGGAAAGAACAAAGGTGGGTGGTGGAGAAAGGAGAAGGATGGTAAGCACATGTGGAGAGAAAGGAGTGGATGGAGAGACCCAGCATTGTTCGCGACAGGCCCAGGAAACTTTGCTGTGTTTACATAAGTCGATTCATAAAACTGCTTCAACTCTTGCTAAACTTCCATTTTTTTTTAACGATCTTTAAATATTATTTCATTTAATAGTGAAGAAAAAACTTGAGCACTGCTTGGTTCGTTTCAATGAACTCTCCGTTTACTTCAGCATTTTTCACCCGCATTGCAAAGCTGTCAATTGGTACAGTAACAAACATCATTGATTTATCACTATAATTGATGAATTTACCCAAAATATGAAATATCATGGGAAAAACCCAAGCTCTTACACAGTCCTGCATATTACGATCAATATAATTATGTTTTTTACTTTCTCAAAAAGAAACAAACACATATTAAGTTACATATTGAATTCGTATAGTATACTTGAGATTTACGATTTGGAACAATGTACAGAATTGTAGATCTTTTTAATTTTTTTTTTTATGTCTTTCATGTTGTAATTTGCTAGTGGATCAGTTTAATCTCAAAATCTTGACCTTATGGCTATGTTTGATACTCGTGTCATATACGCCCGCAGTAACTGCATTTAGACAAACTAATCCAAAAATTAATGCAGGAGACCAAATCTTTCTACAAGTAAAATATAAGTGCAGAGATATTCTACAATTCAAAAGCAAAAGAAAATTTTACGCTTAAACCATTTCAACAAGTTGAACCCCATCAAATGGATATATATTTTAAGTCAGATCCCACTTAAAAACCACTGTAAATTCACAGAGGTTGAACGACCAACAAATTATCAATTGTGGAAAATTCTTTTAATCAGTCATCAATTAAACACCACGATCATGAAAACACCCATGAAACTGAAGTCTTATCTTTAATCATTCTCACCGCAACAGATCCATGGTTGACGTCCTTAATATAGTTTGGAATCATCTTTTAATCTCATCCACCCTTAAAACACATGTTAATTCACAATGATAATATCAAATGCACAGTTGTGGAAAATCTTTAATTGGCCATCCAACCTTAAAACATGCTAATTCACAATGTGAACGCCCATACAAATGCACAGTTTGTGGAAAATCTTTTAATTTGCCATCCCACCCTTAAAACACACATGCTAATTATAACGCCCATACAATGCACAGTTTGTGAAAAATCTTTTAATTGGCATCCAACCTTAAAATGACATGCTAACCAATGTTAACGCCATACAAGATCACAGTTTGGAAAATCTTTCATTCAGTCATCCAACCTTAAAACGCACATGAAAATTCACAATGAACCATACAAATGTATAAATGTGGAAAATCCTTCATTCATTCACAGCTTTAAAATACACATGAGAAAAAATCGACATACCCATACAAATGTTACAATTGTTTGAAATATCTTAATTGGCCATCCTAACTGAAAACACACATGCAAATCACAACGGTGAATGCCCGTACAAAGGCACAGTTTGTGGAAAATCCTCATTCATCATCCAAACTTAAAACACACATGAAAATCACAATGGTGAACCCCTACAAATGTCTAAATTGTGGGAAATCCTTCATTTATCATCCAGCTTCAAAATACACATGAAAATTCACAATTGGTGAACGCCCATACAAATTATAACGAATTGTGGAAAATCTTTTAAACATTCATCCACCCTTAAAACACTGTGCGAAATTCACAATGATGAATGCCCTACAAATGTTAGTTGTGAAAATCTTTTAATTGGCCATCCGACTTAAACACACCATGAGAATTCACAATGGTGAGTGCCAGTGCAAATGTATAAATTGTGGAAAATCTTTTCATTTGGTCATCCACCCTGAAAAAAACACATGCTAATTCACATGGTGAAACGCCCGTACAAATGCATAAGTTTGTAAAATCTTTTAATCAGTCATCCAACCTTAAAACCGACATGTTAATTCACAACGGTGAACGCCCAAACAAATGCACAGTTTGTGCAAAATCTTTTCATTGGCCATCAATCTTAAAATGCACATGCTAAATTCACAATGCCTGAACGCCCATACAAATGCACAGTTTGTGCAAAACTTTTAATTCGCCATCCAACCTTAAAACGCCACATGCTAATTCACAATGAAACGCCCGTAGAAATGCTCAATTTCTTAAATCTCTGGAATCGGTCATACACCCTTAAACATGCATGACATTCTCACAATAGAGATAACCATACAAATGCAGTTTGTAGAGAATCTTTGAATTGCGTCAGCCCACTGAAAAGCTTATGAAATTCGCAATGGACACAAGACATTTCCAAAAAAGAGGATGTCCATACAAATCAAAATTGTGTTAAAATCCTTTCATTATAATCATGTGAACTCATGAAGTATTTTTTTTATTCTTTTTTTGCTGTTTTACAGAGAACAAGTTGAGAGAGGGGAAACAGCAACAGCAGAGTTGAAGGCCTCGATAGCGCAGACTTGGACAAAAAAATGGTATTTGAGAATGAGAGCAGGAGAGAGATGCATGGGTGAACAAGATGGATGAGAAGAAAAATATCAGGAGGGAAACTGGAAGTTGGAAGAGGATGGATTGGATAAAGAGATTTTCCAGAGTCAGAGAGAGCAAATCGTTTATTAAGATGGCAATAGAATGGGCCCAAAACACAATTTGTGGAAAATCTTACAATCGTAATCCCACATGAAAAGGCAATGGAAATTCATTTAAAAGTTACACGAGACAATGTCCACACCAAGCGCAATTTACAAAAATCTTTCACTCAATCATCCTTCCTTGAAAAACATCAGCACCCTACTGAGTAGGTGATTCGTCACCGCCCTCCTCCCCAACACTCTCCAGATAGACAACACATACACACACACACACACACAAACACAAACACACACACTGTGGCCAATGACATTTTTACCATGAGTAAACTTACACATGCAATTCTTACAACTCAACTGATGTTAAGTAACCTTACACAAAGCCGCTTTCTCTGTAATTGCACAGATAATCCATATCGTCTTTCAATTGTCCTGCCCTTCTTCCTGACCATGGTCACTGAATTCTTCTCTTCCTGGAAGCATGTCAGCTGCATTCGAAAGGTTCCAACAATTGGTGTCTCCACTCTCAGAAGCTACAAAACAACATCTGTCCAACCTCAAAATAACTTTCAAACATGTCTCCATCCTCCAAAACCTCGGTGGGGCACCTTGTTCCGTGTCTGGCTCTGGAGTATGCTGCCCTTCCTCCCTCAAATGGCACCACTCTACTCGTGTGTAGGCCAATTGTCTCAGTTCTGTGTTTGCTTCCAAATTTTGTTCCCCAATCTCTTCATTCTGGAACCACCATCCTCCGTCATACCCAAATACTCTTAACTATGTGTATTTTGCACCTGAGAAGGTAGAGAAGGTTCTCTTCACCCTACGACTCTGACTCCGTTACCGACTTAACCAGACGGCATTAGATTCTGTCCTAAAAAAAAAACCTTCCTGCTCTGTCTGCACATCCTCTCTCTGCCATTTTCACCCTGTCATTTGTGAACTCATCTTCATCTGCATGAAACCTGCCAACCCCACTGCACGAAATGAAAACAAAAAAACAAAACATATCCCCTCATAACTACAACCTGTCAGTTTCCTTCCAATCATTGAACCAACTCATGGAATCCATCATCGCGATTGAAATGAAATTCTTTCTTCTCCAAAACCTCATGTCGAGATCACCAATTTGTTTACACCAGGTCACTCCACCTTGGGCATGGCGGTTCTCTCTCCAAACAATGGATGGAGCACCCTCAGTCAGACGTGAGATGAGCTGTCTCTCAGGACATATCTCTTCCTTTTGAGCATCTGCATCCTGTCTGCTCTCCACTGTTGCCGATATTGCATTCAAGCCAACTCTACAATGGCTGACTGACTTCCTCAACTCTCAATCTCGATATGTGGCACTCAGTGAATCCTTCATCTCGCTCCCTGTTAAACTATTGTCCCCAAGGCAGTGTTCTGACCCAGTCCTTTTTCTGAATTTTATCAATGGTCTCTCTGACTCTCTGAGAAATTATCTTTATTTCTTTGATGACGACACCTCCGTTGCCGTGATTCCCTCATCTTCAGACAGCAGGCTGCATCTCTTCCCACCTTCAACCTTAAAAAATACACAAACGATCAGACACTTTTAATATTGGTTTTAATCCTACATATCTCACTTCTTCAGCATCACTCTCTAAAGAAGCTCGGACAAACCCTGCCTATCTACTTTCTGAATAATCTTTGAGAAGTTCATCATTCAACTCCAAGATGTCACTATCAACCATTATCCTTCTTGGGCAAACCACACCATCTCAGGCCAGCCTCCAAAAACCAGCCGCTGACTGGCGATCCTTCTGTCGCTGACAATCCTTCCTTGGCACACGATCATTATCACGACAAGCCTTCATCTGCACTTGATGAGTGCTGCTCTCCCTCTGGTGCTCCCCTGCCTCACATTTTACCTCATGTACACCATGGAAACCAAGGCATCAAATCGCTGAATCTCCTGCATGAAGCTGAGTCTAATGGCCCATCACTTTCCCATCGCAGACAGGCACTGTCTCTCTACTGCTCTACCGCCTCCTTTCTGGTCTACAGGTTCACACGGTCCAACATCAGACCCCCTCTGCTGAAACTTCCAAATCCAGATCACTGCTCACCTCAACCTCATTTGTCCTCTTGTTTCCCAGCTGTGGAATCAAACTTCCACGTCCACTTCAATCTCATTCTTCCCTCCAGGTCTTCAAGATAGCTGTTCTCCCCAACTCAGTTCATCTCCCAGTCATAAATTTTTTATCTTTTCTACCTTCGCTAAGCCACCCCCAAATCACTCCTTCCATATTTTCCAGTTTTCCTCATTGGACTTTCTTTCGTTCCATTTTGTGCAGCATATGCATGTGTTTCGGTCCTGTTATTGTCTGTTATGTCCTCAGCTGTTCGTTCACTGGTACTGCTCCTCCACGAGCCTCAACAATGTCTGCAAAATAAACAACCACCCCCCCCCCCCCCCCACCGAAGTTCTCACTCCCCAAACCTTAACCTCTCCTCCCAACTCTATGTCACATTTTTGCTCTCCACAAAAGTCCTCACCTTCCCCTCCTCTTTCAACCATACAATGCGACGCCCACATCAACACTTCAAACCCCTTCCCAGTACAAGTTCCAATTCCCCTTCTGCAATCTGTTTCATCTTTTGTTTGCTATCACCCCACCCCCCCCCCCCCCAAAACCACTCCTCATCCTCCTCCCATTCACAAAAGTAAAACAGACATCACCGGTCAAAACAGTGGAATAGTAATGCTTTTCATTCCCCACATCATGCTTTCACCAACCTCACACGAAACTCATCATGGTCACCTGTTCAACTCGCAATTTAAGAGAAAATGTGAAGTAATAGCAAAGACATGCATCACCTCCATGTTAAAATGCTGCTTGAGAGAATGCCACATAATTTATTTGGGCAGTGTATAAACAGAGCACTACATCGATCATGAGCCTATCTTACAAAGCCCGTGATGCCTCTCGCTCAAAATCCTACTGTCTGCTTTTCTTGTTTTACCTGAAGGAAAAACTTACATGAGGAGCATGTGATTGTGAATATGATTCTTTGACTTTTGCTTCAACAACAATGATGCTGTGTGTACACATTTGGGTGGTGTCAGGCAAAACTGTCCAACCAATCGGTAGAACCCGGACACATGCACGGACAGGATGCACACATGCATGGCCTCTTTTATGTGTAGACATGAGAAGCTAATCATGGTGAGTGCTCCGACAATTTGTGGAAAATCCTTCAAGCAACGAGCACACCTTGATATACAAAAGAGAAGGCGGGGTTTGGTTGTATATACCTCCCTGTGAAAATCCAGCCATGGCAAGCAACTACTAAACAGTAGGGAAAGGAGCAGACAGACGCAACCCTGCATATACCTATTGCACACTCCTTGAGTGCAGTCATTACCACCTGTCAAGCAGCTGAGCCCACGGCTTCTTGGGAAAGCAAAGGCACTGCCTATCCCTATGCCGCTCGCCTGTCCATCTATTCCCCTTCTGCCTACCGCCCCTCTCAAAATCTGTCCTGTAACAAAAATATGCCAGAACAATGACAATCAGTCACATTAAAGGTCCCCATGACACTCAAAACTTTGTCTTATTTATATATTAACTGACTTCCTAGTGAAGAAAGTCACCCATGTTTCTTTTTTTTTAAATCAACAATGGATATATTAGACCAATATTCTCGAACATTTTCTAGTGCTTTTCACAACTTGCTATGCCCCGCCCCTCAAAAAAGTTGAGTTCAGCGAACCCACGTCACACGTGACCGTTCGACTCATCTCCAGAACGAGACTCGCCACAGAGGGATTGATTAGACGTCGCATGCCGTATAAAATACGTACAAATGCATTGTCACATGTTTCTGCTATCTCATGATCGTCTTCTGATGAAGAATGTCTATGGTATTGCTGCGTCTAAGTTATTGAAAATCAATTACAAGTGAGGCAAGCTAACAGCGCTGTTGTTGTACATGCACTTATACCAAGAGCCATTGGCATGTGAATCACTTTTTAATTAGGAGCAAGCATAATTCATTTCAGAATTTTTAACTTTAAGACAATATTGGTGATGCAGCAGTTTCTGGTGGCAGCAAAAAAAATAAAATCTATACACCAGAGACAAAATGCTCTTTAAAATCTCTAACGTTTTCACAAACGTCAACTGCATGCCTGCTAGGGTAGGGTTCGCTTAGGATAATGAAGTCCCTGCTTCTCTCACACATCGACAAAGGTATCGGGTAGGAACAGCTTTGTAAAGGACATGAGAGTATATTTTGTTACTTACAAGTGGTCAGAATAATACATTTGCACCGCGCACATAACGAATATACTTTTGCAATACTGAAAGGAATTAATACTGACTGCACATGGTTAATTTGCCCAAAATATCTACCAGCAATTAAAATGTAAAGCTACATATATTAAATATAAATATATACATATAGTGCAAAGATAATGAGCAGACCTGCACAAGGAAATCAAAATTGCAACAGAAAAGAAATCTTCTTGTTGACAACAGAAAACGAAAATCCGACTGCGCTCACTATACACTTCCTCAACTCATCGGCGGTCTGTCGGCGACTGACAGCTTCTGCAGGCGCGGAAAATATTCACGCATACCAATTAGAATCGCCTACATACGTGCACCAACACAACCGGGCGTAGTGCGTGCGCCTGTAATCCGGCATACTCGGAGGTTTGGTTGGAGGATCGCTTGAACGGGACTCTGCACTGGGGCCACGCTATGAAGGGTGTAGGGCAGCCTGGAATCAATGCGAAACCCAAGTCATATCCCTGTGTCGTAAGAGGCACCAGAGGTTGCTCAGGAAGGCAATCCGGCGTTAAAACCTGTGCCAAATCAGTATGCGATCATAACGGATGATCCGCTGTGGCGACCCCCTAACGGGAGCAGCCGAAAGAACGAACAACAACATACGTGCACCAAACCCGCCTCCCTAGTTCATTTGTTTACGCACGAAAAATTAAGGTTGGATACTTTTTTGAACACACCTCGTATACTTCATGGAATAATCTGATTGGACACCTGTATGTTGTATGCATACGGTTCGAGAACCGTAACAAATACATACATACTTACATGCATACATACATCATGTAACATATACACTACATCCATACATACTTATACTGATACATACAATGCATACCATACATACATATGCAATATTACATACTGTTACACATACTGTACATACACATACATAATACACATCCATACATACTGTACATACATACATATATACATACATACATAGGCAATATACATACATACATACTGTTGCGGACACTGTGTCGGGGCAAGAAGACCACGAGGTGGTTCGGGGGGGGGAGCTACCCTGGGTTCCCACCAGACTATCCGGAATCGCAGGCCATCGCACACGGATAACTCCGTGACACATCGGGTTGCTAATTGACCGTCAACGCCAATAACTCAACTACGTGACTTAGGGTCCTCCGTTGAAACCTGTTACCTAAAATGGTCACGTGACCTAATTACCGGGGGATACACCCTCGGTACGCCTTGTTCAAACCAGATCAGATGCAGCCGAGCATAACTGCCAAGGACGTACCAGCTGGAAAACAGATCGTTGGGGGATAACATCCTGGCTCGGCGAGGATACGAACCATGCTGGACCAATGAAGGAAAAGATGAAAACGAGCCTGGAACATTTATATGCAAGCATTTATTTACAATTAAGCGAGGAAAGGTATGTGGCACAGTAAATGGGGTTTATGATTATGTACAGCAGGGATAGCAAGGAATTTGTGGTGTCGAAGAAATTTCTATAGTCATCCTGTACATTTGAACATTTATTTAACAAACAACATAAATACATTCAAACATTCATATGCGCATATGGAGGGAACGGAATACAAGACTCGTTCCAGATCTCTGAAATGCATGGAGAATTTTAGTTCCTGATATCGTGTTCAGTGAGACATAGTATTTTTTATATCCAAAATGCTGGCGCCACAATTTGTCACGTCTTGACATTCCTAAGTTGGAGCTCATCTGCAGCCTTTGTTCAGCCGCCAACTTTGTCAGCTCTTGAAGTTCCCCAGGTGAAGCTTTCGTGCAACCTCAGCTTGACCTGGTTGAATGGTTGTAACATCTATTTCAAATCCAAATGTGTCAATGCTCTCTCGGCACAGAAAAACGCACAGAATGCTGGAATGACGTCAAACTTCAACTCTTTTGGGCATTTTGATAAATTTCTATCGTATGTAGGTTTAAAAGTCAGTCTGGTTCTCCCAGACTGGGAAGATATATTATCTTGAAGCGATTAGAGCTTAGTGAATACATCTGGACATTTTCTTGGACCCACATTCCAATTTGTTGGTGCCTTTTATAAAAAAAAAAATTCCTTTAGATAGCTTATAAATGATAGGCAATTCTTTTTACTGAACTCAACTTACTTGAAAAGTCGGCCTGCTCATCACAATTTTAATAGTCAGGTCGATCTTTCCATACAAAAGAAAGATATTGTTACGGCTGTGGAAATTCGCAATACACCATAAAGGGTCCTTAGATCAGTTATGACGCTA
>CM068968.1:5261594-5272801 GCA_035128595.1 Eptatretus atami
TAAAATGGCGTTGCCGTTGACTAATTACTGGGAGATATCACACTCGGTATTACGCGTGGTGTGCTTGGTTTCAAGTGAAAAAAAAAGGTATAACGTATGCAGCGTGAGCATTAATCTGCTAATAAGGAGTCAGAGCTTGGAAAAAGGATCGTTTGGGGTAGTGAACGTATCGACTATGGTGCGGTTGTCGGACGGGTAGGGATGGAGGCGATAGGTCGATGGGCTGGACCAGATGAAAGGATAGTGCGAAAGTGGACGTGAAGTGAAACGAGCCTGGAACAGGTTGGTCGTTGATGGTGCAATGGGCAGTTTGGGTGTTAGTGAGAATTAAGGCAGGGGAAGGGATAAGGTGTATGTGAGTCGACGAGGTAATAGTGGGGGTTGGATTGATTGATGGGTACAGATTGGGGATAGCGATGGATTTGTGGTGTGGGAAGATGATAGAGTTTCCTTATGATTGGAGTGTTATGGACGCTGGTTACGAGTTTGATCACTATTTATATGTTAACTAATGACTGACATAAGATAGAGCAATTCAAATATTTTCGTCATATGCTGCATGATGAGGGACTGCTGGGGAATGAACTAAGATCGTTGGCCTGAAGAGTCGTCATTGAAAATGGCATGGGAGAATTTTAGTGTCACTGGGATAGGTGGCGATGGTTCCCTCGAGGTTCTGAGATCTGTACGATAGTATGTGGTGTTGAATTATCTCAAAAATGTTGTGGGCTAGGGCCGCTCAGTTGCGATAAGTTTGTCGACGTCTTGACTGAAGCATTGTCTCTAGTGGGTTATGCTGGTTCAGTGTCTCTGACAGGGCCGTTTGTGTTCTGCGAGATCAGGAGTCTAACTTTTGTCGAGCGGTCTGATGAGGGTTTGGCGCCAGAGGGAAGCTTTGCGTTGGCAACCACACACAGAAGAACTAAGGGAGTGTTGTGATGGAGAAGCATAGCACAGCCGAGGTGTTGATAGTGGGTGATGTGGAATATAGCGTAATCTGAATTGCAAATCATGTCAAATCACTATAGAACATAGACAAACAAAAAGCTATGATCACTAGATTATGCGAATCTCGTGTACAAAAAATAGTTGTCAAAAAGAAGAAAGAGTTTTCTACTTAGAAAGGAAGTTCGGTCAACAGATGTAGGTTCCTGAATGGGTGGGACGTGCAGATTCTGGGTCTGAGACTTGGCTTGTGGTGGGGGTTGTGGTGGCATGGTGGGTGGCGAGGTTAGGAGGGTGTAAGGATGTTTCGTGATGCGTAAGTGTTGGAAGTGTGTTATAGTTCGAGGTAGTGCTAGTGGTCTCTGAGCTTCGTGGGTGTGTGATGGCGGCTCAGGCGTGTGAATCATGGATATTTTTATGCGTTGGGTGTGGGAGGAGATTGAGGTGAGCTAAGTGATTATACATCCCTGACATTCTTGGACAGCACAATCAGAAGTGTTGGTCTGTGCGTTTCATCGAAATAAAAAAAATCGAGCTTAGTATAGCTTGTAGATGATTAGGCAATGTCTTTAGAGCATGACTCAATATGTACTTCTGAAAGCAAGTCGGCCTGGCGTCATCATCATTGTGTTATAGTCAGCTGTCGATTTCTTGTTCCATAGCAAAAGAAAGAGATATTGTGGTCGGCTGTGGAATGCGAATTGTACATATCGAAAGGGTCCTATAGAGTCAGGGTTTAAGCGTGAACGGCTAAGTTCGATAGTGTAGCTTAGTCAGCATACCTGTTGATTTAGAGGGAATAGTGGTCTCGGGATTGCATCGTCCTGGCTAGCCAGTCATCGCTTTAGGATTAGCCATTTTCTTGTCTGCTATCCGTTATTTTGGGACAGGCTATATAACATCCGCTCAACGATATACTCAAGACATCATCTCCGTTCAGCGTCTCTTTATCCGTCTTTCCCAGCCGAACTCCCGATCCCCGCAACATCAGCTCAAACGAGACCAGGTAAATCAACACTTGTTCCAAGACGTCTCTCTGCGCGTCAAGCCACGCACGTAAGGACCACCGACAGCAACAAACCCATAAAACCACAACCACATAGCATATATCCGTGCAATCGCGCTTCCCTTTTTCTCCTTCCCGACAATACTGCATCAACTCACAATCTAAAACCACCCTTGTCATACAATACCACCAAAACCAACCCAGATACCGAACGTCGTGCATATGATCAAACCAACAAAGGCAACATATTCGGTTGCATTCTGCCAGACGCGTGGACAAGCACGGGAGTGCGGTGTAGCATGGAGTCTTGTCGGGATGAGGACCAATGCGGTCAGGCTGATGGCTTCACGCCCTTTATAGTTGCATCTCATTGACTGGAGTCATCGGGGTGGCATGGCCCCACGTGTCCGAAACTACCTGCTGTTGAAGGCAGTTCCTTTTAGCGGAGAAGGAAAACGGGATCAGGGAAGGCTTCACACCACCTCTTTTATCTCAAGCATCCGGCAGAGGGCGGAACTGCGCAGTGGACGGCGTGGTTGAGTCCGACCTCTCTCAAGCGCGTTGTTATAGACGATCCCTCAGGGCGAAACATGACATCAGGTCATCCCAGCAAAGAAAGGTCCACCAACCCAATACAACGCCCGAGAACAACGCAGCCATACAGTACAATAATCAAAATCAAAATAACCTAGTGGAGAAAGATAACCGCGCACGAACTAAGGATGCAGAAAAGTGGCGCATGCCGCACAACGGACACTAGAATACCCGTGGTGAGGAGACTGGAGGGCGATGTGCTTTGCGGGGATAGCAGAATGGACGTCGAAGCGGGACGAGCGGAGCTCGGGTAGTGGAGGTTGGGACGGAGTCGCTGGAGTGGAGCAGGGGCGAGCAGAATTAGGGCTCAGGGTACGAGATTGCCGGGATCGTTGCAGGTCCCGGACAGTGTGCCAGGCTAGCGGAGCGCACGGAGCGTCGCCATTCCCCACCTCCCGACCAACTCAACAATTCCCCCCCCCCCTAAGTCCCGCTGAATAGCGCGCGGTAACCCCAGTCCGTTTCCCCATGACGCCAACCATGGGCCTCGACCATGCTCTGGAGAGCTCACCGAACCAGTAACAGGGCGAGAGTCAAGCGCGTTAGCGCAGCACTCTTGCGGCTAGCCCGCATCGCAGCCATGAGGGCGCCGGGTTAAAGACCCCTTCGGTCTCGGGACTGGCCGAGTCACCCAGTATTCCCACGTTCGATTTTGGCTCCACGGAGCCCCGTCTGCATACCTTGCTTATGAGGGTGGCGTTCCGTTTTCTTTGCTTTTTGGTGTAGAATGGTATGTGTGGCGCAGTCTTGTAAGTAAATGCCGTTAACCATAGAGTGCACAGATAACACACTTGCAACACTTTTTAATATATGGAGGTGATAAATCACACGTACGACCTGAGGATATCTGCAATAATTCAAGACCTGACCCTCTATCCTTGAAACTCGCACCTCTCCCATACTACACCAGCTAATCGCGCCTCGGACTACGACACCCGTGCTTGCCTTGTGTGTGATGTGTGGAATAAACCACAGCTCAGCTAATTTCATCATCAAATTAGTTCACCCCACGGTCTTCGTTGCGATCCTTTCATTATGAGCTTGAAACACAACAAGAAAAACATTCCATCTTGCATTACGTCAACGGGATTGGGTAGTGGTGGTAGACACCTCAATAAATAATCTTGAACCGTCGCAGAGGTCGAGCGATACTCCCGCTATGGTTTATGCCCTGCAACGTGCAACATAAAGGAAAAAAACACAGCAAAGACGCTTAAACGCGTCCCTCGCACAGTACCGATCCGACGCTGCGCGTGGTACATACTCCTCGGCTACACTACCACCGCCGCGTAACTTAGGTATCAATATCGATCGATTGCGGGCTATTCACCCTATTTCGCGCGGCGATACAGGAATCGGACATGGGGTTGTGAGGGAGGCTATAAAACCCCCACGCCTGTAGGAGACTGGGCTCCTGCGGTAGTCCTAGAGGGTCTGACGACTGAATTTGTCCGTTCCGGTGGGCGCGCCGTGCTGATTTGAGATTACGTGGACGGTCCCGATGTCGCATGACGCCGGCGAGATCGCGAAATCGTTAACAAATAATGATATAATAGTGATTAAATAAAGGATAACGATCAACAATGCATCATCGACCACCAACCACGCAACTCCATAAGAAAACAATACCAAAATTGAGTAAACAATTTATCACTCAAACTCCACCACCCCCTCACTCATATAACCTCAATCGTATGATGCGTATAACAGTATCATGATCATGTCATGGGTTTAATGAGCATTTATTTTAATATCAACTATTTTATTATTGTTTTTAATCCACTTTCAAACCATTATGCTGAATTTCGGAGAGAAATTGGCATCTACAATCTCTCATTTTTGTATTGAGTACAACAGCTGCATGTACATTATGAAATTAATTAGAACAGGTGACTAACCATAGGCAATCTTGATGAATGAGCATCTCATATTGCCAGAGAACATAGCAGATACGGTGTGCAAGTATCCATCTATTCGCTCAACTCTCCGCACCAATGGATCCTGCCATAAAGGTTTCATTGCCGCTGATCGCCTTTTCCTTCATGAGGTAATACAGCGGATGCCAAGGACAGAGGTGCATGAGTCAAGACAGGTGTTGTTGCACTCAAATTGTTCCTGGTATTTCAGTCTCGGACTTCTTCTTGTAAGTGCTGTTGCTAACCTGTCTGCATGTGTACCGCGATGTTCCCGGTCCAAAGAGGGTGGTTTGTCACCGCAATCGTTTACAATTTATACGTTGTCTCAGATCAGTTTTTTATATTTTTTTATTTATAAGTGGAGCTGACTAAACTTGAGGACGTTCTCAGAAAACGCATGGTATTTCTTTTTCAACACAAGAAGAAGAAGCAGCAATCACAAAGTTTCCTTCAGAAGATCCACGCCACCCCGCAAGACCGCCGTTTGTATTGAGCATTGAGTCTGAATCTATTCGATCTGGTCGTCCTTTCTCGCCCAGCACTAAATCTCCAGCCACAGCTCCGTCATGCTGTAATCGCGTGTAACCACGTTCGTTATAAAGCTTGGCTGTAAGGACAGAGGCATGTGGATTGACACGTGATGTTTGGGGGAGGAAGTATGCTGTAGAAGAGTAGGCTATCTTGTGACGCAGCACTTTGATAAGAGTCCCATCACAGCCACGTTCGTACATTGTAACGTGTTAGGCCCGGTGCATGCTAGCATTTGATGGCACGCGATGGCCAGGGAGTAAAAAAAGTGCAGATGGAAGTAGAAAGGTCTCTCGAACCACTTGAAAGCTACTTCGGTGGGCAGACCACTCAGATCATTGTCTGCACTTCTGCATACTCCAATATGTCTAATCCCAAGACAATTCACTTGCTAGGCATAACCAGAATTTGCCATTTTAGTAATTCCAGGCCAAGTAGGTATGCATACAGGCCAGGAAGTGTTGTTGTGCATTGTCGTCTCGTCGTCTCGTCTGAGTTTTTTCTCTTTCTCTCAATGGCAACCCTGACGAAGGACAGCAAGATTGATGATTGCATCAGGATAACATCTGGCCCGTGGTCAATGAACATTCCATTCTAATTGCCCATCGTTTTTCAAACTTAAATGTTGCATAAAATCTTAAAGCTCCCTATCTTACTTATGGGACTCTCAGAAAAATGGTGCCTGAACAAACATTGAGTCCAAATGCTTTTCTTTCAAAGACACACGCTGAAACAATGAGAAAAATACATTGTGTACTTTAAAGAGTGCAATGAATAATCACAACAGTATTATTCCAATAAAAATCAATGTAAATAATTTGCAAATGCAAATTTCCTAAGGGAAGACCCGCTCTAATCTTTATAATCTTATGTATAATATTTTATCTGCTTAAATTTTGACCATAATTGACTGTATTTCTGGTTAAATTAACCAAGAAATTAATTAATTAAAAAAATTGAGTATATTCTAAAATTTCCTAATGTTCATTTTACTTTCAGTAAAATATATTCTTAATGTCGCGAATACTCAATTGCTGACAGAAATATTGATCGTTACAATACATAGTCTGTTTACAGAACATGGAATTGAATATTGTCTTCAGTCTAACGCACTAACATTCTTATTTACTTCTTTTTTACATCATTTCTTTCGTTAAAATTACAAACATAACCGTCTTTGATCGATGATAATTTTGACCCTTGCCAAGCACAGCGTAATTCAATTCCAAATGTGTAGATCATAGTTTCATTTTGTCATAAACAATCATGAGTTCAGCTCAGAAAGGCAACTTGCACCATCATATCTTACTTTTCCTTCCATCTATAACTCATGTAGTTACTTTAAAAATCAACCTGGTACGGATCATTCATCGATTATCAGGTTCTTAATATCATTACAGTAGTTATCTATCCTGATTTCACATTACACTAGCTTCTAAAAAACACATCCAAAATGCCTGTGACATCAATGTCTGCTTTGTGATCTATCAAATGAGAAAAGTGCAATGAAACTTGTGTGTATCATTGTCTTTGTAACAATTTCTTCTTCAGCAAATTGCCTGCAAATAGCCATAAGGCATTTTTACCAATAATCATCTCTTAATACAGACAGTAAAAACTACTACATAGATCGTCACGAATGACTTTCCTTACAAATTCTTGTCGACCCATAACTCGGCATTCACTTCCCTGATTGCAGTTAGTCCAGGTAATATTAATGCTATTTCCACAAATACCTTTCACAAGAACTTGTATACTGATACACTCCATATCTACTGAGTGACTCCATTTACTACCTCACTATCTGAAAAACATGGACCAATCTTCACTCTGTCTCAAATCATCTGAACTCTCTCTTCCGTCATATCGTGGTCGGACTTCAATTGTCATCACTGCCAGTTGGCTAGTGTGGGTACATCTCTCATCCTGTCATGGCACTTCAACAAAAGCTTTTCATGCGACGTCATTGGTGACTGACTCAATCGGTCAAGCTTCCGACCCGGATCTCAACCAATGGCTAATTCCTCTCTTTCTGATCTGATATTGGAACAAATTTCCCTGACAATATCGCTGCTATTGCTCCGCTCCCAATCGTACTTTCTGACCACATCCTTGTCAAATGCGCATCCTCTCTGGCTATTGATCGAGAGAACAACCTCACTGCCGTTGAGTCTGGATTTCCACTCAACCGATGGCAGGGTCTCCAGACAGCCATCAAACTTATAGAGCTGGTCTTCTATCGCTACTTTTCTCAAAAATCAACTCAGTCGCTGGGGAAATTCTCTTCATAAGAAACGTGCTCTCTCTCTATTGCACAGATTTATCCGCCTCTAGTCTTCAGTTGTCTACCCTGAGTCCTCCCGGCTACCTTGTGTCACTGAAGCGTGGGAGGGCATGTGTCCACTGACAACAACTATTGCTTGTGCCTCATGGCATAGCAAACCCAACGTGGGTAATCTCAGTTCTTCCATAGGAAGATTCGAACAATGTGTATCTACCCTTGCAGGAAGCAGCCAGAAAAACAACATCTTGCGAAGCTCAGTCTGAACTTTCATTAAGACTCTCGTAATCCCCCTCGTCATCAAAATCCTCGGTGCTCTAACGTCAAATTCTGTTTTCAGTGTATGTTCCCCCGCGATCCCTCTCCTACCTCAAAGGCCGCACTGCTGATACCGCTATCAGTGAAAAGGCTGACATGCCTAAACGTCGGTGTTTGTCAGCTAAAGTCTGGTCAAACCCTAACGCTTTTCATCTACCGCACTACCACGCAGTCGCACACATACTGTCCCTGGACTCTGTGTCCTTCTTTCTTCGACTCTAGCAAGGGTGCATGAGAGCTTAGCTTAGTCAAACCTACACTCAGGGAGTACTGCAACCTGGATCCAGACGGCATCAGCCCACGTGTCCACATAAAACCTGCTCTTCTGCTCTTGCTCAACTCCTCTCTTCTGTTTCTCGTTCAATCCTCCATCTATGTTGCTTCAGAGGTCTATCTGCCATGCTGTTGGCAATCACAGCCAAAACCATGTAACTGGAGCACCTCAATACGAAAATGTCACAAACAGAATCCCTGCAAAGCATACACGAACGCAAGCTCGCCTTCTCCAGAATCTCATTCAGCAAGTTATGGAATCTATCTATTCCGCTTCAGACAGATTAAGATTCCTTCCTCTTCTCCCAATGGCTTGATTTCCGATCAAAGAATTTGGTTCAGACGCAGCCACTCGTTCCCTGGGAATATGTTGCTTCTGCTCTCCCCAACCAATGGATGAGATGTCTCAACAAATGCAGACAGGAAATCGCCGACTGCCGTATCCCTGGATCAATATATACATGCTTTTTGTGAAACGGTCTGGCACCTGTGCTTGGCTCACCAAACTCTGCTTCCTATGGTAGTACAAGGCATCGTCCACTCTATTGGCTTGGCCAGAAAATTTCCTCGTCCTGTCGCAGTCAACCGTGTGGCCCACTAAATGGGAAGTGTCTTTTCATCCCCTCTTGTCCTGTCCGGCTGGATTCCTCAGAGGTACCAGCGTTCTGGGCCCTGTCCATTTTTCCTGGTTTTCTCATCAATTAATCTCTCCGATGCTCTCGAAAGAAGTTCCTCTATATCGTATTTGCACTGATTTGACCCTCCACCCCTCTGCCGTACATCGGTCATCCTCAGACCTGCAAGCACAGCTTCTTGCTCACTGCAAGATCTGGGATAAAAAGATCACAAACTGGTGCCCAACACGTGGAACATGTTTTCGAATCCGGACAAATTCTCGACACTGCTCAATTATGTCTCTCGAATAGGACCATTAGAACGCCTACCCCCTCCCCCCGAGTCTCACTTCTCTGTCACAGCCATCTGGATAGAGATCCTTTTCTTCTCAGCTCTGGCGTCTCACTATCTGCCATGGACCTTATCCTGGAAAAACCAGCACTGATCAAGAAGCTAGCCTGCGCACAAAAGCAGTCGGCCGCGACGTGGGAATCTCCCGTCGTAGCGAAAAGCTCCATCTCGGCAGCACCTGAGCTCGCTGACACATTACAAAGGCTTGGTTACGTCCACAGCCGATGGAGCTACATGCCTTCTCCCTCTGGGCTGGTGCCTCACTGCCTCCTACCTCATTCGGCTTCACGTGTTGGAAGTACTCAAGGCATTTGGATCATTGCATCTCCGCAATGAGGCTGAGATCCTTTGAGGCCTCTCACTGTCTCTCAGCGCGCAGCCTGATCGGCTGCTTTCGTCTTCCACCAGTCTCCTTCTCCAGCGCGCTTTCGCGCCCTGCTCTCTCTGCGATTGTCCCCACCTGAAGCATTCCGCATGGGCGCTCAAGGTCCGCCAACAACCCCTTCAATGGTGAAAACTACCAAGATCGCAACGATATCCACTGCTCACCTTGCTTCTCTTTCATTCCTCTTTTTCCCGCCATTTGTAATAAAACTCGCCTCAACTCTATTGCCAATCCATTTCTTCCTCGCAGGCCTTCAAAACAGTGTTCACGCCAACCACGCTCGTATTAATCCCCCATCCAAATCTCAATCTTTTATACCCCCGATAATCCACCCAAGCCCACCTCCTTCAAATTCCCTGCTTTCCTTCCTGAAAGTTCTATAATGTCCATCTTCTATTCCCCATTTTCCCCATCCCATCCCTCTCCCTTCCACAGATCTCCTAATGTCTCTGTTCCCCACTGTTTTGTCCTTCCCTCTCATGCCCCCCCTTGCTGTGCCTTGTGTGTTAGCTCTCATACGAGCCTCGACAAGGTATACAAAAGTAATGTTTGAAACATCTTCATGAAGTTTTGGAAAAAGTGTGGGCTGATTTTGGAGTCGGTTGTCCAATTTATCTTGGATATTCACAAAATCAGCTGACCGAAGCATTTGCATCATCCGATTTTGAGTGGTTTGCATCTCAGCTTTGCTCATTATTACCGCAATGCACCAGATATTCAGCGATACTGACACTTCTTTCACGAATATCCTTCTTCATCACAGGATTCGATTTAAACAGCTTATCCACGAACAGCTGGTAGAGAGTCATATTCGCCTCAAATGACCGTTTCATGCAAAATGGCCTTTGATCCGTTCCATAGTTGTTGGGACGTAAATCCTCGCTTCAACGAAAGCAGGATCTAAACCACTGTTATCAATAAGTTTTCCCACGGCTTTCAGGGGCAGCACACTCAACAACAACATGTCCACAACCTTCGGTGGTGCTGAACCGAATGCCGAGGTTATTCTCTCTCCAAGTGTTGAAGACGCCTTGAGGAGGGTGTATATTCCAGCTTGGCATGTCGGACCTTTTTTTTTCCTCCTCGTTTTTATTCAGGGTTGAATATTTTTTGTGTGTAGTATTTTTAAACTGGAAGTAATGTTCTGGTAATACACGGTAGTTGGTGTGAGAGGGATTCGATAGCAGTAACATATAACGTTGGAGAGGGATTCGTGAGAAGTAACATAATATGGGAAAGAAGAAGAAGAGTCGTGCCTAGTTAAGGCGTGGATGAAGCGTGGATCCGTGTTCCCGGGACACGAACAGTGAAAGAAACATTCTCCAAAGCGAGTTGTGAGTAGAGCGAGTGTTGTGCAGATTTCTGGTTTTGAAACATCTTCGTGAGGAAGCACTAACGGTGTTGTGCACGTCGTGCACTTTTCGATTTTCCATGGTAACCACTTTTTATGTAGAGCACAAGGGTTTCAGTTATTATGATTGTTAGATCTACTGAAATCTACATAATACGTTCTTTAATATCCGGTCAGACCTGTGTAATGTTCCTAATTGTTCTTGAGGGAGATTGTTCGACAATTATCGCTAAACGAGCTCATTATAACTGTTGTGGAGAAAACGTCCCAACAATGTCATCGTTTACCGATAAACACAATGGAGGTTTTCACAAATATCCCATGATGCTGTGCGGCCGCCATGTTTCTTGTGTCCATTTCCATGGCAACGACAGGATCAGTTGTTCCACAATCTCTTATTCTGACTTCCTGCGATGGAAGTTTCGTTATATTTTGCCCTTGTTCGGTCTTGTTTCGTTTGCCAACCAATATGGCGTCCGCGCACTGCATCATGGGTACTGAAACTCCTCCATCGGACATCCTCCTTGGGTATCACCATTAAATACACACCTGTTATCAAGACGATTCATTATTAATACAAATACAATGTTAACAATTAAACACACTCAATTAATATGGAATAGGCAAAGCCTAGAAGCGAACGT
>CM068968.1:5306786-5320877 GCA_035128595.1 Eptatretus atami
GAATTCGATAAAAAGATTTTCCAGAGTAGAAGAGCCAATCATTCTGAAGATTTGGAATAGGATGGGCCAGAAACAATTTGTGGAAATCTCAGTCAGTAATACACATAGAAGTCACATGAGACCATGTCCACACGATGCATCAAATTGCAAAATCTTTACTAATCATCCCGCATTTGACACACAGCACATATAACCTTAAGCGGATTGCGTCAACATTCCACCCCAGACAGACACAACATAACATACATAACATACATGCACTTGGTCAAAGGTTCCAGACACCCCGATTTTCTAGTTTTTATGAAATTTAAGCAGTTTAATGTTCAATGTAGCTTCCGAAATTAAAAGCAAGAACAATAAACAATGCAGATAAAAAAGAATAATGGAATCGTTTTGTTAAAACAAAATTTAATCAATTTTGATCTCATCAAAGTAGCCACTTTTGCAGATATTAACAGCCGAACATACTCGTGGCATCTTTCTACAATGGAAATCACAATATGTTTGGAAAGTTCTCCAACTCGTGCAGAAGTCCACAAATGTGTTGCACTTGTAGGTTGCTTTGCTTTCAACCCTTTTGTCCAGTTCATCCAAAACCAGCTCGATGGGTTAAGTCTGGAGACTGATGCTGGCCATACATGAGTTTGAAGCCTACCGTCTTGTTCTTTTTCTTCAAGATAGTTCTTACACAGCCTGGAGGTAGTTTTGGTCGTTATCTGCTGTAGGATGCCCCTGAACAACTAGCGTTAACCAGAGGGTATTGCATGACTAGCAAAATGCTGAACCTCTTTGGGTTGAGGGTGCCAGTCACTCTGTGCAAGTCGCGACTCTGGATCCAGAAAAGAGCGCCAGAATCATCACGCTTCCTTCTCCATGCTTGACAAGTTGGTGTCACAACGCTGAGGAACGCATCCTTTCCCGCCCACTCAATGGCGTACAAAACCCTGCATGATGAACCGAATATCATAAATTTTGATCATCGGTCCATAGACCTTTTGTCAATTTCAGGAGTCCACTGGCGGTGCTTCCCTAGCCCAGGCCAAGTCCTCTTTTTCTTATTTTGCCATCTCAGCAATGGCTTTTGTTACTGCCACTTCGACCGTGTCCCAACCTGGCCCAACAAGCTCGAAGTTCTTTTTCTCTCAAGCAGGTTGAAAACTGAGACGTCCTTACTTCGACCAGCGTTGCTGTCTTGCAAGCTGCTGTCCTGTGAGCCGCTATCACCAAGCTGGTGACTCTCAGAAACTTGTTTCTGATTGTGTTTGTGCCTTTGATCTGCCAGACCTCTCTCTGTTCAAGTTTCCTCCAGGTTCCAAGTGCCTTTTGATGGTGTAGGAAACTGTACTCACGAACACCTTGGGCTAATTTGCCATTTCTCCAAAGGAAAGACTACACTTTTAGGGTTATAATGGTCTGTCTGTCCTCCTTGTTAGCTTCTTTTTCGCCATTATGATAGCAATATACTACTTCCTGCATGCAATATTGTCAAATAATGCTTCAGAGGTGTAGCAACACAGTCTGTTCCAACACTGCTTTATACAGACAGAGGGTTTGTAACTAATCACAAAAGTTGGGACACCTGTAGGAATTGTTGCATCAACTTCAAGGCTTAATTTACTTCCATTGCTGCAGAACAGCTGCAGTTGCTAACATTCTGTTCCCTGAAAAAGGGCTTTTTTAACAACTCTGAAATATACATTATTTTTCAGTTTTTTGGTAACCTAACTTTCTTTTTTAACCTCTGGCATTTTCCCGCCTTAGCTTTGTACCATTTCAGTTATCACTGGACTGAACTGCTTAAATTTCAGTAAAAACTGGAAAATGGGGGTGTCTAAAACTTTGACTGGTAGTGTACATACATCATACTGCAACGTGTGTGGCACTGCACACACACACGCACACGCACACACACATACATACACACACACACACACACACACCTGTGGCCAATGTCATTTTTACTGTGAGAGAACTATGACATGCAATTCTGACAACTCCTCAACTGATGTTAACTCAACCTGGGAATTCTTTCAGAGAAACCTATCTCTCTATCTCCCTATCTCTCTTTCTCTCTTTTTCTCTATCTCTCTATCTCTCTATCTCTCTCTTCTCTCTCTATCTCTCTCTATTTCTCTATCTCTCTCTCTTTCTTTCTCTCTCTCTCTTTCTTTCTCTCTATCTCTCTATATCTCTATATGTATTTCTGTATCTCTGTATCTCTGTATCTCTCTTCTCTGTTTGTCTCTGGATAAATCTCTGCAAGGGAAAGACAATCTCATCTTCAACGAGAGGGGGAGCACTCGGTAGAGTGCAAAACCTTTCCGCCCGCGCAATTTACTGCTGGGTCACTTAATGAACCTGATATCCTATTCATTGTAGTCAAAACGGATCAGACTCTACTGAACCACGATTGAATAAACTAAACTAATGATCGACGCGCATGTAGAAATGCCAAAAAAATAAAATCGAAATTTTTTGTAAAAAAATAGTGCAAAATTTCTGGGTTTTTTTGGGGGGGTTGGAAATCACTTAAAACAATGTAGAAATGCAAAAACAAAAATTCAATATTTTTCAATAAATAATATAAATTTTTTTGAAAAAAGTTGCAAATGTTGTTTTTTTTCTCTTACAAATTTTTTTTGGGTTGGGAATCACTTAAAACATGTTGAATATGCAAAACAAAAATTCAAATATTTTTTCAAAATGGCCGCCATAGCGGCCATATTGGACTTTGGACCAAGTCCAAAATCTAATAACAGATCCTTGACCATACTCTCATCCCCCACCAAGTTTCGTCGAAATCCGTCCAGGAGTTTTCGTAATACTGTTCACAACAAAAAACAAACAACAAAGACAGGGTGAAAACAGTAACCTCCGTCCATCTTCGATGGCGGAGGTTAATTATCCTTCCCTTTTTCCTGCCCATGGTACACTGAATCCTTCCCTTCCTGGAAGGCATGTCAGTGCACTTCGAAAAGTTCGCAACAAGTGTGTGTCCACTCTCAGGAGAGCCAAAAAACATCTGTCCAACCTCAAAAATTAACTTTCAAACATTTCCTCCTCCTCTAAAACCTGGTGGTGCCTTGTTATGTCTGTCTCTGGAGTATGCTCCCCTTCCATCCCTTCTCTCTTGTCAAATGGCACCACAGCCAACTCTGCTCATGTGAAAGCCGAATGCCTAAATTCTGTGTTTGCTTCCAAATATTTTGTCTCCAACTCTTCTCTCTCAGTACTGTCGGAGAAAAAAAATCAAATCACTCCTTGTTGCATGCAAAAGATCTTTTAATGTATTCAACACGTGCGGAGTGACCACCTCTTGCACACGTGCGGCAATCTCTGCTTGGTTTATTCAGAATAAAGCCTTTTATGAAACTCAGAATGGGTGCGGTTTTCAACCCAAACTGCTGACACAACAAAGGCTTTAATCAACCAAGTATGAAACTCCCATCATTGGGAAATAATGTCATACGGTCATCCCCCCAGGCCAAAGGTCAAGCAAGCCAAAGTTAAAAACAAGCAACATCTGTGAATCATGATTAACAGACTGTCGACATGGTTATAAAACCCAGATTTATAAAGTTGCCCGCTCTCCACGTCCGAACAGAGTACATTTATTTAGTTTTTACATTTCCACAGGACCCATCATTCCCTGTCATTCCCATATCTTGGACTCTGTGTATTTTGCACCTGAGAAAGTAGAAAATATTATTTCAACCCTCGACTCTGACTCCGTCTGCTACTGAACGAGATAGCATGAGCTCACATGTCCTAAAAAAACCTGCTCTGCTGATCTTGCACATCCTCTCTCTGCCCTTTTCACCCTGTCATTAAGCCTGGTATTGGCTTAGTTGTTAAGGTGGCTGGCTTGGGAACTTAGGGTCCTGAGTTTGAGCCCTGTTGGCTTCTGCATTAACACCAGGTGGGTTTGACTCAGCCTGTCATCCTTCTGTGGTCAGCGAAATGAGTACCAGTCTACTGGAACACGGGCACAGCATCAGCGGCATAGTTGCGCCCCAACAGAATGATAGTTACCCGGCAGTCACGCTGCCATACGCAAGAAGAAGACCCTGTCATTTGTGGAAAGTCATCTTCCATTTGCTTGGAAATCCACCAACCTGCACTGCATAAAAAAGTAGCAAAAACTGATCCCCTCAACGACAGACCTGTCAGTTTTCTAACATTTATGAGCAAGGTAATGGAATCCATCATCGTGGTTGAGATGAAATCCTTCCTCTTTTCCAAAAACCACATTTCAGATCACTAATTTGATTTCAGACCAGGTCACAACACCTTGGACATGCTGTTTCTACCCTCCCACCAATCGATAGAGGCCCTCAATGTCAGATCAGAGATCAAGGCTTTCTCTCTGGAGATATCTTGTGCTTTTGATAGTCTGGCATCCTGTGTTGCTCTCCAAACTGTCCGCCTATGGCATTCAAGGCCAACTCCACACGTGGCTTACTGACTTCCTCGACTCTCGTAGCCAACGTGTGCACTCAACGGAATCCTTTCATCTCCTCTCCCTGTCAAGGCTGCTGTGCCCCCAGGCAGTGTTCTGGGTCCAGTCATTTTCCTGATCTTCATCGATGATCTCTGACTCTCTGGAAATACCAGCAAGAACCTCCGTAACCTCCACAGTAAAAATGCTGCTTCAGAGATTGCCACATAATTATTTGGGCGGTGTATAAACAACAATTCTGCATCGATCACTGAAGCCTATCTTTCACGAAGCCTGTGGTGACTATCAGCTTAAAATCCTTTTTACTGTCGCTTTAGTTGTTTTACACTGAAGGGAAAACTTATAGAAAGGGCATGTTGATTGTGAATATGATGTCTTTGACTTCGCATCAACAACGTGGTGGCCATAGTATACACCTTATGGGTGCGGTCAGGCGAGCTGCCCAACCAATCGGTGAAATCCGAACACATGCATGGATGGACGCATGCATGCATGGCTCCTTTTATAGCATAGACATGAGAAGTAATAATGGTAAGTGCTCGGACAATTTCACAATTTGTGGAAAATCCTTCAAACAATTGGCACACCTTGATATATAAAAGAGAAGGGGGGTTTGGTTGGAGATACCTCCCCTGTGAACGATCCCGAGTGATGGCAAGTAATTAAGCAAACAGTGAGGAGAAAGGGAGCAGGCAGATGCACAACCCTGGCATATACAGTACCTTCTTGGCACGACTCCTCTTGAGTGCCATCGGTTACCCCTGTCAAGCAGCCGAGGCCTCACGGCTTCTTGGGGGGGGGAGCAGAATGGCTGGCTTAACAAAAGCAGAATGACAGTCACAGAAAATGATTAAATGGACACAGACCCTCTTCGGCTGAGGAGGTGGGGGTGTTTGGGTTAGGGTTAGTTCATGTGCACATAAACACTAACAGCACATATACACACATACATACATATACACACACATGGACTTACGTACATACATGCATACATATACACATACATACATACATACATGCACACACACACACACAGATGTACGTAATGCATACGTATGTACAAACATACATACATACATCCATACACACATAACACACATATACATATAATAGTATGATGATGATGATTTCCACAACTCCACTGAGTGAAATCACTATCAGTGATCCCAATAGAAAAGCCAGCATCCTGTGGGGGAAGCCACGTGATTGCCTTCAACCCAAGATTTCCCCAACATGGTGAACCCTTTTTAACGGAGGGCACACTTTTGGACTCGGACTTTCCAAGAAGTGAAAAAGGGACACAGATCCCTCCTATTAAGAGATATTTTCAACAAGATATTGACTTGTCATGAAAATGCCTGTTTGAATAAAATGACGTGTTGGAGCCATGGCCACACCGATTTATTTAAATAAGATGAAAATGTATATAAGAGCCGCAGAGTGTGTCAGTGTAGCATGTTCACGACTCAGCACAGGTCTTGGGTTTGATTACTGAAGGAATAAATCTGAGAACAGCTGTTACTCTGATGCACTGCCAGGAGGGAGCGGTGCATTTCGGAGCATGCTGTCACATTTGAATTTCGATTATGGACGTTGAGTATCCCATGATACCTTTCTTATAACTTGGCCTTTCATGTGGTGGTAGTCTTGTAACATTGCGTACTTTGGGTGAACAATGATCTCTGGAATGGTGAGGAAATTGAGGTTTGGATAAGCATGCAATTGAAATAGTTTCTCCAAGGTGTTTCTCTGGACACTTGGTGGCACTCTACTCTATTTGCCAAGGTCTGTGTCTGTACACAAGGCCACTTTATTTCCTGGCTCACTGATGTTCTCCATGCTTTAAATCGGCATTTTCATCCAAGAAGCACTATCCTTTGGAGCTGGTACGAGAGCCTGGAGATGTGCACATGAGCCTCTGAGCTGTCTCGCCTTTGTTTGAATCTCAACCCAGCTACAAACTGTCATCCTGTTTTTTCACATGCAGGGGAATTTCATCAATATGTGCACCATCTCTCGGATAGAAGTTAAGCTGGGTGTCATCATCAATTTGTGGACAATAAAGATCCCATGGTGTCTTTGGCGAAGAGTGTGCAAGTTATTACCAGCACCCTGAACAACTTACAAATACCTGCACATTTGGTTGAGTAACTTGTGATGGAGTGTTGACCCACCCAGGATTGTAATCCTCACCAAGAAACTGCTTCGGCAGCACCGATGCCCTGTGTGGACCGAGAGCATGGTACCTGGTGATGAGTGTCCGTTCATCCCCTTTGTCATTGGAAGATCGAGTGCCCCAGAGCCAAGAAAATCTTGAAATCTAAGAAATTCTCACTTTGTCACCTTGTCTCTTTGGAAGGTTTCAGTCCTGGAAAATGTCATGTGCTCATCCTGAACTTCTGGTTGTGGTTTTCTTTGTGTACTGATGTCCTTTTTGCTCCAAGAGAATAACTTCCAAATCAAAGGTAACCATTCTGACCAAGAACTGGTCCATTAACAGGGAAAGTGTAGAGCAGATGAAGAATTCCTAGATCTTGTCCAGGATTGCTTTTTAGCCCAGTTTGTTGATAAGCCCACTCGGGGGAGTCCAATGCCAGACCTTTTTAAAAAGTAACGATCCCAATAAGGTGGAGGTAGGGGAGTATTTCGGATCAAGTGACCAAAATGTTGTGTGTGCAAAGATTCTGTTAAGGGTTGGAGTTCAGGATAGTAGAGTGTGGTAGAAACGAACTCTATTTCCACTCAGGTTCAGCATACAAAGGAGAATCTCTAATACAATACGTGCGTGCGCACTTACGGGAGAAATCTCCATCGATGAAACTCTCAAATCAATGCCCTAATCCAAGCCTTATATTTCGAAGCAGGGATGAGCGGCAAAAATGATTGAACAAGCAGGATAAAATGAGAAATAGCCTTTCATCTGGAAAAGAGTGGAACAGATTCTAAACAATGTTAGTTCCAGTCGGCAAGGCTCAAGCCCCTCAAGGTCCGACAGGGTTTGGGGATAGACAGTTTCACAGATCAAGGCAGTGAATCATTACTTCAGCATATTCTCAGCGTTGATAAAGAACAATATTGCATTCTGATATTCTGACTGGCGCTGCTCACATATCCTTGCCAGCTTTTTATAATGCCTCTACACAAAAAGCCATGCATTATATTCATTATCAAAAGTTATATTTAATCATGTTCTAATTGATATACTTAAGTCTTCCTGGAAGTTATGCAACATTTCCAGGTTGTTACACAGTTTTAATCAATTTTTGTGAGTGAGGGACAATGTCTTCATTCATTCACACCATTTACAAATGCTTAAAGTGGAAATCAACTTCGACAAGAGTAAGGCTATTAGATTTCAGGGAGGCAAAGCGTGAGGCTGTGAGTAGAGAGCTAGGTGATACAGATTGGGAGAAGCTAGCCATAGGATAATCAGCATCAGAGAAATGGGAAACCTTCAAGGAGCAAATGTGTAGAGTGCAGAGTAAGTACATTGTAATGAGGTGTAAAACTAGAAGCAGAAAGAGGCCAGGGTGGTTGAGAAGTGACATAAGGAATGCTATTCAGGATAAGCAAAAGGCATTTATTAGATATCAAAAAACAGGACTGGAGTTAGATTTATATCAGTATCAGAGGAAGCAGAGGCAAGGTAAGAAAATAACTCAGCAAGCCAAAAGAGAATATGAGAAGGACATGGTTAAGAATATTAAGCATAATAGGAAGTCATTATTTAAGTACATAAGGGGAAAATCATGTTTGAACAAGAGTGCATCCTTTGAATAGCACAGGGAGAGTGGTTGGTGAGGTAAATGAGATGGCAGGCTTATTAAACAGGTATTTTGCTTCAACATTTACAAAAGGTCAGGAAAAATTGCCAATAGCTGAGACTCTCATTGAACAGTCAGGAAAATCTATCAAGGAGGTGAGGAAGGGCTTTCACAGAAGATCCTGGTTGGTGTGGAGGAAGTGTAGG
Source organism: Eptatretus atami (assembly GCA_035128595.1). Classification (NCBI taxonomy): domain Eukaryota; kingdom Metazoa; phylum Chordata; class Myxini; order Myxiniformes; family Myxinidae; genus Eptatretus; species Eptatretus atami. Next base: position 5,315,216 of record CM068968.1, read on the forward strand.
AACAACGAGGAAATCTAAGAGTATATAAAGCTCCAGGGCAGATAATATTGTGACAGAAGTGGGGATACAGAAGGTCGCAGCACCCAGGATAAGTCTGCGACCTGACAGTTTATGAAGCAACTGCGAACGTTGATTAGAACGGCCAGAAATGACAAAAGCGAACAGGCCGGAAAAGTTTGGTGGTTTAACAAGCACATTTTTTTTTCAACAAGCACAACAAGATTTATTCAATCAGCAATGTCAGGTATTTACGATAGCAATCATGAGCATGTATTTACAATGGATGGACAAATTGGAATGAAAAGGCACAAGAGAACAGTAATTATTCTGAACATTTACGGAGCCCACTTACAGGTTCTTATTTATGGTGGACACAGGATATGGCCATCAATCATTCTGGAGAAATGTAGAGAAGAAGCAGAGAGTATATAGAGTGCAGAGCAGAGTGTGGGTATGGTTCCCCTTCACCTCACACAGATGCGTGCAAGCTCATACCACATGCAGAATCATGCAGCATGCAAGTTTCCCCTTGGTGGCTCTTGCGGTTTGAACAGGCTGACATGAGCACAGGTTTGGTAAAAGGACTCGTAGAAAGAGCTTGATTAATGAGAGCGAGATGAATCAAAAGTCTCAGGAAATAAAAGGTTGGTGAGAGTCTCGATAATTATCCTTTAGCTCTTCACGTGTTGTTTTGCAAGTAAATGAAAGAACGAAGAGATCACTCCATCCATTGGGACCATATAATACTCTGTGCAGAGCGTTGGTGCTGCCGAAGTAGTCTCCTTGGCTATTGGGCACAATCCTGGACAGGTCGCCACTCCGACACAGTATACCAGCAATGCTGGCACTCATTTTGCCGACCTCGCGAAGGATGACAGGCCGAATTAACCCACCTGGTATTAATTCAACAGCTGAGTGGGATTTGAACTCAGGACCCTAGGATCCCAAGGCTGAGTTAACCTCACCTGGTATTAATTCAACAGCTGAGTGGGATTTGAACACAGGACCCAAGGATCCCAAGCCCACCACCCAACCATTAAGCCAACACCAGGCATATGAAGAGACCACGCAGGGCTAATAATTGCCTCCGTTGTTGTCCAAAATTTTTTGCAGGAATTGAAAAAACGAGTATTTATTTTCCATGTGAACAAGAACCCGATTAAGAATCTTTTGTATGAGTTAAAAGGTAATTCTGGTCCATTGTTTTGAAGTATTAGTGATTCATGAAGTGTGGACTCATGACAGGGGGTTGGTTTCGAATGTGGAATGAAAAAGGAGGCGGAGGTTTGAAGAGCAAAGAACAGGATCTTGAGGATGGGTTTCTCAGAGCTGCAGGCTTGAAAGGTGAACATTGCAAGTGAGCTGCGATGGATGGGCATGTGCAGCCATAGAAGGATCCAAAGATGGATTGATAGATGGAGGGAGCAGAGAGAACTTGAACATTGTAACTCAAGACACATCTCCCTTCCAACATCACTTTTGATAAAAGGTAGGAAATCTATCTCACATCAACAAAATAAATTTCTGTCTGGGAGAAATCCTCCCTGTCTCTGAATGTATATGGGGGTTCTTTTCCAAAACCGCAACACTATCCCCCTCCTCTTAGCAGACTCATCCCGAGTCTGCCATCACTTGTGTGCATGCACACTACAGGTGTAGGTCCTCTTCATACAGCTTACCTATGAATCCCTGAGTGTGCCATTTTGTTTGTACAAGTAAAGTTTCATACATGTCGCAAAAGTAATAAAACCTCATGCGCCATGTCCATTTACACTACTCATTCACACGACTTGGTTAACTTACCTCACACTTTTTTTTAATTCAATCACTATATCTAAACACATATCGAGGTGGACTCAAACACGTCACAAGATTTACACCCGACTCGGGCCAAGATCTGCAAAAAAGTGAAACGCTCTTCGATCCTCCCCAGGCAGCAACTCGACTGCAACAGCACTCTTCAGCCCCCATCTGGACCACAAGTCGTCTGTGACATGGTTGTTCGCTGTTGAAGACAGTCTTTTTTGGTGGAGGGAGGTGGTGGGGGTTATGAAAAAAAAAGCAAGCTGACGCAGGAGGTTTGCGCAACCAAAAAAGTGGTCCTCGGCCAACAACCGTCCTATCAATCACTGACAGTTGGTCAGCATGGCCACAATATAATTTGTCCTTGTTGCAAAATGATGGCAAGCAGTTTGCAGGCACAATAAGGGCAGGAGGCAAGGCATTCGCAAGTCCGCAGCAGTGCAGATTAGCAGGCGTCGCTGGTGTTGTCCATGTTCCTGAGTTGGGTGGCGATGCCGTGCGATCCAAGGATGGGCTCGGTCCAAACCTAACCATCCCTTCTCTGTCCTGCTCTATCCCTAGCCCTCTTATAAATTATCCCAATGTCTTTTAACTGGTCGTCTGCTAGGTCCCATTATGTCAAGGCAATTCCAACCTCAAATCCCTCAAACCCCCTAATGATCCCTTCAGAGGAAAAGGTATATCTGTGGGAACCTCCGTGCAAGTTGGAGGTGCGTCTGCAGGTCCCCCAGAGTTCCAGGAAAACAAGTCCAGTGGCCGGTGATTATCTGAGTGGTGGATGGTGCGAAGAGGAAAACACAATGGGCCGATTTTACAAAAGGCGTTTCGCGAGCATCTTGGTTTTAATGATTACAATGGGAAATCTTTGAGACAGACTCAACGCCACCTACATGGATAAAGAGTCGAATACAACTCATCCCACTGCTATAACAGAACAAACTCCAACAACATCAACTCCCATGATTCTTGTAAGCCAACACAAAAAAAAAATCACCGAGTTCAGCCCCATCCACATCTGCATCAATCGCTTTGCTACCGACAACTACATCAGACGTGAGGAAATCTCATCCTGGCAGGCATGCCCATTGGCCTAAAAGATTTGTGCAGGCATTCAATTCGGGCTGACTCTACATCATCATCGATCGTCTCTCTTTGGTCATCGATCTGGGGGGAGTCGGGGGTGGGTGGTGGGTTGGAGAAGTACAGTGACTCATACATTTTTCTTTACATTTCGCTAATATCTTATAGTATTTTTGTGTGTGTGTGTGTGTGTGTGTGTCGGTGTTTAGTGTGTCTTCATAGCTCCAAAACCATGAAACCTAGTGGCCCCAAAACTTTGCATATGTGCTGAGTGACCTCCAAGGAAGTGCAGAAGTGAAAATTGGATGTTTGGATTAATTTAAGCACCCCTTTTGAAGATAATTAACGGCCTTATTTAATTATCCTTTATCAATGCATCATCCTCAGTCACCCAGCACTCCCTCGCCCGGGTCTTGATTTGCAGAGGCCTGCTCAACAATGCCTTGACTTGGAATAGGCCACAATGGTTTCTTCACGATAAAGCGGTAAAAAAATTTTTTCTGTCACTTTCCTCACCCACATCATAAAATTGTCAAGTCAGGCAAGATCAGATCTGTGACTTGCTGCAGGTACCACGTAAACCTGTAATGATGTGCCCACAGGATGATGGGATTGGGGAAAAGCCTTTGGGACCTCCATTCTTTGATGATAGGAGGGAAAACATGGGGAAGCCTTCCTGGGTTAGATTGCGGTGGTGTGCGTCAGGGTGGTGCTGAGGTGTCGTCCAGCAGACGGTGGTTTCCTCAGGTTAACCTGAGGTCACTTCGGGTGGGTGCCTGGAATGTCCGATCCCGAAGAGAGGATGATCGCCTGTCTCTGCGATCATCTGAGCTCCAGCATTTGAACATCAGTATTATAGCACTCTCTGACGTTCGGAGACCGGACAGTGGTGACATCATGGCTAGTGGTTACACCTACTACTGGCCTGCTATGGTCACTCATGATTATCATGCCCAAGGAGTTGCTGAAGCTGTGTCCAAAAAGCTGACTCCCATGACAATTGAAATAACACCAGTCAACAAGCGTATTGTGAGAGTCAGGATTCGTCACTTGGGTGTCATTTTCCTGGTCTCTGTAGATGCTCCAATTGAGTCGAGTGTTCACAATGTGAAGGAGGCGTTCGATGCTGTGTTCGAGTCTGTGGTTGATCAGTGTCCCAGGCGAGATACTTTTCTTGTCTGGGGGGATTTCAATGCATCGACTGTCACTGTCTGGGATGGTTATGAGATCGGTGAACGGCAGTTAGAGCAGAGGGTGGTGGCTCTTGACAAAGGAGTCCGAAGTGAAGGCTCGCTGGACTGGTTACTTTGAGCGGCTGTACCAAGCTGACCCACCAGCTGTGGAGTTGGATGTCAGGGGTGCAATTATCCCAATTGCTGACACTCCAATCACCTGTGAACCACCTTCGTTTGTGGAAACACAGGCTGCAGTGAACCAGTTGAAAGGGGGTAAAGCTCCAGGGATCTGTGGCATCCATGCTGGACTTCTCAAGACTGGTGGAAATGCTGTATTCATGTCGTTGCATGCAGTTCTTGCTATGTTTGGAGCACAGGTATCATCTCCACTGACTGGAAGAGGGCCTTGTTGTCCCTCTCTGGAAAGGGAAGGATGATTGCCATGACTGCAAAAATCACTGAAGGGTGACGTTGCTCTCAGTGCTGGGCAAGGTCTTTGCTTGTATAATTCTTGAGAGGGTTCACCACCATCTGCTTGAGCACCAGTGACCAGAGCAGTCGGGCTTTAAACCAAAAAGGGCAACAATTGATTGTATCCTTCCTCTTTGTGTCCTCATCTAATGCAGACGAGAGTATTGGTAGGGGCTGCTCACAGCTTTTGTTGATATCTGCAAAGTGTTCGATTCAGTGAATCGGGATGCCCTCTAAAGGATTCCAGTCTTCATAGGGTGCCATCAAAACTGATCAATCTGATGTCTGAACTATATTCTGGAACTGGAGTGTGTGAAATGTGGTGGTACCATCTCGACTTATTTCCAGTTGTTACTGGAGTTCCTCAGGGGTGTGTACTGGCCCCACACTTTTCAGCACTTGTACGGACTGGATTCTGGGGAGGATGTTGGAGAGATCAAGCTGTGGTGCATCGTTTGGAATGTCAAGATCTCTGACCTTACTTCACAGATGATGCAGTCATCTTTGCAGAGACACTGTTATCCTATCGGGACCCTCGTGGTGTTGAACTGAGGAGTCGGAGCCACTGGTGTTATGGGTTTCCTTCGTCTAAACTAAGATCCACACTATCAATGACATGTTAGATGCTGCTATCTTGTCTGTATCTGTTTGTCCATGCGGATAGACCCGCGTCTGTAGCGAAACTGTGTCCCCACTCTACGTGCCAATCGTCTCTAATCCACCATGTCCCTCACACTCCCATCACAGGCTATTTCTACCTTCTAACGAGTGCTCCTGAGCCCCCATGTGTAGTGGTTGCTCACATGCACTCCCATGTGGATGCAAATTCCCAACTATATTCTAACGAGCCCCGTTCTGTAGAGGAACACGGCAGCGCATTCGCCACCTTTTTTATTTATTTTTATTGTACCGTGCGCCGAGATTTCTCGGCAGCGAACCATGCCGTCTTTGCCACATGCACTGCTGGTGCTGCGAACCCTCCACAGATGTCACAGGGATACGGGCCGTCCCACAGCCTTCACCACACCCACTCTTGCACCGTGGGACTTTTCCAAACCACTTATGCTCATCACTCATCTCGCAACTTTTCTTCCTTCCACTTTCACACCGCGGGCCTGCTCATCACTCATCTC